>NW_025561921.1:0-50762 GCF_020424385.1 Procambarus clarkii | reverse complement strand
GATATTGATGGGTTCCTTGTGTACCTTCGTGACGAGTATCGGGATAAAAGCCAGTTATATGTACTGAACGATGCTAGCGTTATTCTGCAAAATGTCTCATTCTGGTATTAGGTTATAGGCCGTTAAGAAATATGTCGATTCCCAAGTCTTTCCCATCTGTTGTAGGTAGTTGTCTCATCTGTAACCTGTACCATACAGGGGTCCTGAGGTCTGCTTGTACTGTACCATACAGGGTCCTGAGGTCTGCTTGTACTGTACCATACAGGGTCCTGAGGTCTGCTTGTACTGTACCATACAGGGTCCTGAGGTCTGCTTGTACTGTACCATACAGGGTCACGAGGTCTGCTTGTACTGTACCATACAGGGTCACGAGGTCTGCTTGTCCTGTACCATACAGGGGCCTGAGGTCTGCTTGTCCTGTACCATACAGGGGCCTGAGGTCTGCTTGTCCTGTACCATACAGGGGTCCTGAGGTCTGCTTGTCCTGTACCATACAGGGTCCTGAGGTCTGCTTGTACTGTACCATACAGGGGCCTGAGGTCTGCTTGTACTGTACCATACAGGGTCACGAGGTCTGCTTGTCCTGTACCATACAGGGGCCTGAGGTCTGCTTGTCCTGTACCATACAGGGGTCCTGAGGTCTGCTTGTCCTGTACCATACAGGGTCCTGAGGTCTGCTTGTCCTGTACCATACAGGGGCCAGAGGTCTGCTTGTACTGTACCATACAGGGTCACGAGGTCTGCTTGTCCTGTACCATACAGGGGCCTGAGGTCTCTTGTCCTGTACCATACAGGGGTCCTGAGGTCTGCTTGTCCTGTACCATACAGGGTCCTGAGGTCTGCTTGTCCTGTACCATACAGGGGCCTGAGGTCTGCTTGTACTGTACCATACAGGGTCCTGAGGTCTGCTTGTACTGTACCATACAGGGGCCTGAGGTCTGCTTGTCCTGTACCATACAGGGGTCCTGAGGTCTGCTTGTACTGTACCATACAGGGTCCTGAGGTCTGCTTGTACTGTACCATACAGGGTCCTGAGGTCTGCTTGTACTGTACCATACAGGGTCCTGAGGTCTGCTTGTCCTGTACCATACAGGGGCCTGAGGTCTGCTTGTCCTGTACCATACAGGGGCCTGAGGTCTGCTTGTACTGTACCATACAGGGGCCTGAGGTCTGCTTGTACTGTACCATACAGGGGCCTGAGGTCTGCTTGTCCCTGCTCCTGCCTTTACAACTTTGAACTATTCATCAGGGTGGGATTGAAGCAGACCATCGCTTAAGGCTGTCCAGACCCTTTTGGTATGCTCCTAGTCGTCCTCTGTCTTGATCCTGTTTAATAACTTCTCTTCGTTAATCATTAACTTCTCTTCTATCGAAAACGTGGATACAATGCAGATCATTGTGGCAATCTACTCATAACTCGTTGCAACTCTCATATCTCTCTTTCTCACTGTGACCCTCTGTTTCTAATCTGAGAGGTATTCCTCATTCCTTTCAAGTATTCCCCTGTGATTTCCGCTGTCTTCTCCAGTCTGTGTAAGTCTCTAGTGCACTAATCGCCCTATGGTAATCAGATACTATCGCCATCGTATCATATTAGTGGTACCTGATACCTACCTGTCCCCTGTGCGCGTGCGTGTGTGTGTCAAGTACCGAGAGGTACCAGGCAGCAAGTGAAGAGGTTGTCCCGGTATGTGTGGTGCATTGTTTGATTAGTGGGCATTGTTCTTTAGCGGGGGACCTATGCGGTGCTCCGAATTGGCTGTTGCCGTTGGCAGTTGTTGACAGCAACTCCCAGTCAACAGTTGACTGGGAGTTGGTATGGGTGATGGGAGATGGAGGGTGAGAGTGTGGGGGAGTAGGATGAAGGGTGAGGGGGAGTTTGCTCTCTTCTTTCCTTTTCTCAGTATTATTCCTCTTTCTGTCTCTTTTCTTCCTATCTTCCCTCTCTCCCTCGCTCCCTCAGCCTTTCTCTCCCTCCCTCCCTCAGCTCTTCTCTCCCTCCCTCCCTCAACCCATCTGTCTCCCTTAGCCCTTCTCTCCCTCCCTCAGCCCTTCTCTCTCTCCCTCCCTCAGCCCTTCTCTCCCTCCCTCCCTCAGCCCTTCTCTCCCTCCCTCCCTCAGCCCTTCTCTCCCTCTCTCCCTCAGCCCTTCTCTCCCTCCCTCCCTCAGCCCTTCTCTCCCTCTCTCCCTCAGCCCATCTCTCTCTCTCTCCCTCAGCCCTTCTCTCTCCCTCGCTTCCCTTCCCAGATCTATTCCTCGGCTTAGAATTTAACTTGTCGATTTGCGATAATTGACACGGGATCATCCTGAGGCTCCTGAGGCTGCAGTTGGTCGCGGAGCTCTCCACAGCCTCGTTAAATATGCGGCGTCGAGCAGCTGGCTGAAGATTGATTCTCAGTTCCTCTCTATAATTTATACAAAACGATTTGGCAGCATATGCAAGTGCCATGGAGCTGTAACTACACCAGTACTTGATGTGCACGCGTACCGGAATGGGAAAACTCTATCCTTTTTTTTCGGTTTTCCAGCAAACACAGCTTCGAAAGTGTAGTTAGGTTGCGTATTCACCTAGATGAGTTTGCAGGGTTGAGTTAGGCTCCTAGCCCCGCCTTCCGAACGTTTGTAATTGATTAATGACTTATTCCTCACGCTTTTATGATATTTATATTTTGCAATTTTGAATCTAATTTGCTTCAACAACTTGTATATCATTGACTGAGAGCTTTAACACTGAAAAAAAGGTCTTGCACACGAAGGGATGAGGTAGCTCAAGCTATTCTCACCCCGTTGAAGATTGATTGATTGATGAAGATTAAGCCACCCAAGAGGTGGGGCACGGGCATGAATAGCCCGTAAACCCCGTTGAAGAAGACTTAATGCTTTTTGTATAGACCTTTACCAAGGTGGTAGTCAGGTGTAGAGGGTGGTAATGTGTGGTAGTTTGTCTGTCTAAGGGCAGCAGTGAGGGCGCGGTCGCTCTCAACCCCCGCTGGCGGAAATGGTGGTGGAAGTGTTGGGGGTGGTGGAGGAGAGGGGGGAGGGGAGCTGGGGGTAGAGGAGAGGGGGGAAATTGGGGGTGACGGTGGTGATCGATGGGCGAGCCTGTTGGCTGGCTGGCTGGCTGGGTGGATTGCTGGATAGGCTCTTTTACTTATTACTTATTTACTTATAACTACTTACGGATGGGGAAAGTGAGGTAGGTCTATATAACTCTTCATGTCCCAGCCCGCTAACCTTGACTAAACCACACACTAGAAAGTGAAGGGACGACGACGTTTCGGTCCGTCCTGGACCATTTTCACAATCGACTTGAGAATGGTCCAGGACGAACCGAAACGTCGTCGTCCCTTCACTTTCTAGTGTGTGGTCTGGTCAACATACTTCAGCCACGTTATTATAACTCATCGCCTGCAAATTTGAACCTGTTGCGTACATATTTGGTACACCAAGTGGGTTGTTAAGGCTGTCAATGGCTCGTTCTGTCGTTTGGGGGATCGCGTTTTCACCCTCTTAGGCACTTAGGAACTCTTTTATTATCATACTGTAATATTTTATGCTGAAATGCTTTATTTCTGCGACTCTCTATCAATGCAGTGGAGTCCGTAGCGATGGGAACGGTAAGGGTTATCAGGAACAAGGGTTGGCGGTGGAAATTGAGAGAAATAGAGTGGATGCCGGATCGGGTGGATGCCGGATCGGGTGGATGCCAGTTGTTAGAAGATTACCTTATTTCGGATTTCTCCTTATTTCGGCACACGAAATAAGCTCTTGGAGGCAGGGGGGGGGATTGAAATAGCCTAAGCTACTCTATCCCTTTGAGATGTATTTCTTTCATGTCTCCAAAAAAACTTACTCGAACTTGATGAGCTCGAGGGGCCAGTCGTTGTCATCTAACTATCACTATATCCGTATCGGAAATCATTATCTGTGTCATGATCATCATCACCTTCATCATCTCCGTCATTATAATCGCCCAGATCATATTCATCTCCCGTCATCCTAATTACAAGCGAAAATAAATGCCCTTGTAAGAGTTAATTAATAACCCTACCTAATATAATGTTAATTATAAATAGCCAAAGTACAAATTATATATTATGTATTACAAAGTATTATTTATGGAGAGTATTATGTAAATAGTGTTAATTATTTGTTCATTATGAAGGCTTATGTAATAAGTGTTCATTTCGAATCATGTATATGGAAAAAATGCTTGCTGTGGAAGCCAGGTGGGGGGGGGGGGTGGGGGGGGGGGAGAGGTTGATGGAGGAGGGGCAGGAGGGAATATGGGAAGAGGAGTAGGGGAGGATTTAGATACTAGAGGTTCGAGAAGGGATGGCATCCTTGTAGTTCTTGGCTGTGTTTGTCTCTGTCTCTCTCTGTCTCACATTCTCTCTCTCTCTCTCTCTGTCTCACATTCTCTCTCTCTCTCTCTCTGTCTCACATTCTCTCTCTCTCTCTCTCTTGTTTCACATTCTCTCTCTCTCTCTCTCTCTCTCTCTCTCTCTCTCTCTCTCTCTGTCTAACATCTCTCTCTCTCTCTCTCTGTCTCATCATTCTCTCTCTCTCTCTCTCTCTCTCTCTCTCTCTCTCTCTCTCTCTCTCTCTCTCTCTCTCTCTCTCTCTCTCTCTCTCTCTCTCTCTCTCTCTCTCTCTCTCTCTCTCTCTCTCTGTCTCACATTCTCTCTGTCTCTCTGTCTCACATTCTCTCTCTCTCTCTCTCTCTCTCTCTCTCTCTCTCTCTCTCTCTCTCTCTCTCTCTCTCTCTCTCTCTCTCTCTCTCTCTCTCTCTCTCTCTCTCTCTCTCTCTCTCACCCTCCCTCCCTTGTAAGATTTCTTCAGTATATCACGTTTATTTTCAGTTTTACATTTGCGGTTATACTCTGCATTGAATGTTTTTCCTTCCTTATCCTTCGATAACTTTACTGTTTGCGATAATACGTAACCTTGTTTAAATTTGCTGTTATATCAATATGAAGATAGAGGGAGGGTATTTTTCACTTGTAATATAATCCCGTAAACTTTTATCATTTTTAAGAACAGACTAGAATGAATAATGCAAGATAATGCATCTAGAAAGAGTAAACACAGGTGCAGTAAAGTAATAGTGAAATTAACTGAGTTTTTTTTTCTTGTTTCAGGTGAGTAGTGGAATGTGTATACCATCTTCCCGTGTGCGTCTGGTGGTATGAAGGTACCCCCATCCAGCTGGTGGTATGAAGGTACTCCCATCCAGCTGGTGGTATGAAGGTACTCCCATCCAGCTGGTGGTATGAAGGTACTCCCATCCAGCTGGTGGTATGAAGGTACTCCCATCCAGCTGGTGGTATGAAGGTACTCCCATCCAGCTGGTGGTATGAAGGTACTCCCATCCAGCTGGTGGTATCATGGTACCTCATCAACCAGTGCTGTCTCGATGGACCTTCCTGTTGCTTTTAAGATTAAAAGGTGTTCCATGTGTATACTTTGTAACTTGAAAGTGTGTATATATATATATATATATATATATATATATATATATATATATATATATATATATATATATATATATATATATATAATATATTATATATGGCAGTTTCAGACCACGGAGGAAGAATTGAAACAGGAAATTTCCTTAAGTACTTTCGTATTTTAATAATACTTCTTCAGAAGGAAGGTGTGTTATACACATTTTTCATCACGTGTTAATTTTCGTGATTTACACACACACACCAATCAATCCTGGAGTATGCGGCCCCAGCATGGAGCCCGTACCTTGTCAAGCACAAGACGAAGCTGGAAAAAGTCCAAAAGTATGCCACTACACTAGTCCCAGAACTAAGAGGCATGAGTTACGAGGAAAGGCTGCGGGAAATGCACCTTACGACACTGGAGGACAGAAGAGTAAGGGGAGACATGATCACAACCTACAAAATACTCAGGGGAATCGACCGGGTAAACAAGGATAAGCTATTCAACACTGGTGGTACGCGAACAAGGGGACACAGGTGGAAATTGAGTACCCACATGACCCACAGGGACATTAGAAGGAACTTTTTCAGTGTCAGAGTAGTTAACGGATGGAATGCATTAGGCAGTAATGTGGTGGAGGCTGACTCCATACACAGTTTCAAATGTAGATATGATAGAGCCCAGTAGGCTCAGGAACCTGTACACCGGTTGATTGACAGTTGAGAGGCGGGACCAAAGAGCCAGAGCTCAACCCCCGCAAGCACAAATAGATGAGTACAAATAGGTGAGTACACACCAGTTCAGGACGACCTGGGCAAACTGGAGGAATGGTCTAGAAATGGCTGCTAAAGTTCAACTCAAAGAAGTGTAAAGTAATGAAATTAGGCGAAGGGAACAGAAAGCTGAACACAAGGTACCATCTGGGAGGTGAAATCCTGCAAGAGTCAAATAGAGAGAAAGATCTGGGGGTCGATATCACACCGAACCTGTCCCCAGAGGCCCACATCAAAAGGATATCATCAGCGGCATATGCTAGACAGGCCAATATAAGAACTGCCTTTAGAAACTTGTGTATGGAATCTTTGAGGACCCTGTATACCACTTATGTCAGACCAATCCTGGAGTATGCAGCTCCAGCTTGGAGTCCATACCTAGTTAAATCCAAGACGAAATTAGAGAAGATTCAGAGGTATGCCACCAGACTGGTCTCGGAACTGAGAGGAATGAGCTACGAGGAAAGGCTAAGGGAGCTGAACCTCACAACCCTGGAAAACAGAAGAGTAAAGGGAGACATGATAACAACCTACAAAATTCTCAGGGGAATTGACAGGGGTGGACAAAGACAAACTCTT
Source organism: Procambarus clarkii (assembly GCF_020424385.1). NCBI lineage: Eukaryota > Metazoa > Arthropoda > Malacostraca > Decapoda > Cambaridae > Procambarus > Procambarus clarkii. Next base: position 43,956 of record NW_025561921.1, on the reverse strand, counting down.
CAGCACGGGTGGAACACGAACAAGGGGACACAGGTGGAAACTTAGTACCCAGATGAGCCACAGAGGCGTTAGAGAGAATTTTTTCAGTGTCAGGATAGTTAACAAATGGAATGCATTAAGTAGTGTTGTGGTGGAGGCTGACTCCATACACAGTTTCAAATATAGATATGATAGAGCCCAGTAGGCTCAGGAATCTGTACACCTGTTGATTGACAGTTGAGAGGCGGGACCAAAGAGCCAGAGCTCAACCCCCGCAAGCACAACTAGGTGAATACACACACACACACACACACACACACACACACACACACACACACACACACACACACACACACACACACACACACACACACACACATACACACACACTCACACACACACACACACACACACACACACACACACACACACACACACACACACACACACACACACACACACACACACACACACACACTCACACACACACACACACTCACACACACACTCACACTCACACACACACTCACACACACACTCACACTCACACACACACTCACACTCACACCAATAGTAAGGCAGTCATCGGCTGTCAGTCCTGCTTGCAGTCTCATCCTCTTGTGTGAACCTGCTTATTACAACTGCTTCCCGGTTTCTCAGTATCCCTATTTCCATCCCTCCAGGATCCCCATTTCCTTTCACATGTCTACTCGCTATTTTCCCCAAATGGGTTGCCACCCCATCGCTCGGAGCCTCCTCACCAGCAAGCTCTGTTCCTACATTCCAATTCCCCATTACCTGGCACGTGTGTTTATTCCTTTCATAGGTGCTCATTCCCTCCCCATCCTCCCGACTGGCGTTCATTCCCTTTCCATCCTTCCCTTAGACGCCAATTCCCTCCCAAATATGCGCTTACTCCATCACCACCTTCCCCACTGGCACCCATTCCCTCCCCACTGGCGCCCATTTCTACACTTCCGAGTCATATTACTTGCAAATTTATTCTCCATATTTTCACTCAACAGCTTTGGTGTGCTTGAGTAGCTTGGGGAGAGGGGAGGCGCGCTAATACCTCGAGTTGGGGTGGGGGATACCGACCGTGAGAGTGGAGGAAGGTACCTCCCATGAAAGAGGTATACCTCCCATAAGACAGGGAGGTATACCTCCTATCACGCTCTTCAGATTTCACTCCCAATTTCACGTCTGGGTTGTGTGGTTTGCAGCAGTGTTTTAGGGAGAGGGAAGACTGTGGTCCAAACTTTGAGAAATGCGTGTGGGTGACGCAGCCGGTGGAGTTGTCCTCCGTGTTTCACAACTTTTTTGCTTGAAAGAGTATGAGGTTCCGAGGACGGTGGTGGGAGGGAAGGGATGGAGATGGAAGGGACGGACTGGAGATGGTGGGAGAGAGGGAGGGACGGTAGTGGGAAGGATTGAGCTAAGAGAGAGGCAAGAAAGCTTCACCCAAACTCATTGTCTCTTTCAGAAATGTATAATTTTGCTATTGAGGAAGTATTTGGAAAAATGTCGGTGGGTCTTTTCCTGTGGGGAAATGTGATATGCGCCAGGCCTCCAGGCAATGTTGGTTTCAGAAGCATTTCACTTCAACATTCAGAGGAGGTCCTCGCTCGATGCGACTCGCTTAGGAATTGTTGCAATTCTTAGTTCGTGTCACTACACTCTTAAGTTTCATTTTTTATAGGAATTCATAAATGTTTTGACAGCCTCTTGGCCACGATTGGTCCGAGAGTTACGTGGACCACATTACCGTTATGCACTTTAGTGTATAAGTTCGTAACTTTGTGTTTTGGGGATGATTTGGCTCTCCGAATGCTTCATAACCTAAAGTCTTATAAGAGCTCCTCCTTCTGTAGCGTTTACACTTACAGCTTGAGTGTCTTCTGGAAACCTGTGTGATTGTCGCTCCTCCTTCTGTAGCGTTTACACTTACAGCTTGAGTGTCTTCTGGAAACCTGTGTGATTGTCGACGTTTGTGAAGCACTTGAGGTCATGACCCCTGAGATGTTGTGCATGGCTTCCCGCCTTACGAGGACGGAACCTTTCGTGGATATTTTGTTTCAGTTTTAGATTCATAAGCAGTCTCTTGGCAGTGTTACGGCTTGTTACGAGGTGGTTAGGCATTCTTTGTGTGGTTACCTTGTTAGTAGAGATGCTGTATGTTGGCTAGAGACTGATCCACGGACACAGGTAAGGAATGTAGATAACAGAAAACCCTAGATATCCATACAAATTGGATAAGACTTTCAATTCTCGCTAGCATGAACACCGTTGTCAACAGACTCCATCCCTAAGTAATTTCATAGTTACGCCTTATTTACTAAGGTTTTCTGTTTTTACTTTCCACTAAAAAAACAGAAAATGGTGATCGCGTTATGGGTGACTGTTAGAAACGTTTCACGAATGGTAGCAATTTTAGTGAATTAAAACAATACCAAGTACAGGGTCCAGGAGCTTAAATTTCACACATTCCACGATTCCCTGGGTCAAATGGAGAGAGGCCTGGTAATGGCTGGATAAATTGTGTTACGCGGGTTCCAAATCCAGAACGTACACACACACACACACACACACACACACACACACACACACACACACACACACACACACACACACTCACACTCACACTCACACTCACACTCACACACACACACACAGGAGGAATTTGAGCTCACCAGTGATGAGGTCAATAGCAATCGGTTGGAGCAGAATATGACAAAGGCTGTTGGGCCTGACAGAATCTCACCATAGATACTGTGAAGAGGAGAACGAAGACACTGGGAAGAGAAGGTGGAGAATACGAGGAGGGGGGGGGGGAGTATAATCAGGAGAGGAGGCGTGGGTTGAGTACAGACCCCAGGAGGATGTCCATCATTGTCTCTGGTGTCTGGGAGAATTGTCTGGTGTGATGTGCCAGCCTCCTCGTCCTCCCTACTGCCTCCCATGGTATTGTGTTGGCTATAGTTACCGCACATGTGCTGGTGCCAGTGAGGGGACCTATAGGCTGGTGCCAGTAAGGGCACCTATAGGCTCCTTCTATATTATATCAGGCGTCTAGTGTTTATTGTATTTGTAAGAAGCTGTCGCGCTCCAGAATGTTCCTGAGCAAAGATAAACATTAAATGTGAAGCCTTGTACTTCTCTATGCTTAACTAAAGCATGATGTCTTGTACTTCTTTATGCTTAACTAAAGCATGAAGCATTGTACATCATTGCGCTAACATTAGCAACTAAGCGTGTCTTGCAATAGTGACTGATGATCATCGTTCAGTTGCCAGTCACTGTTGTACTTTAAGATTCGCTACTGGGAACAAAAAGTTGCAAGTAGCACGGGCTATGGCGACCCCGTTATGGACTTACCTGGCACAGGAGCGGTGCTCTGTGCCAACCAGTCACTGGGTCTTGCTAAGTCAACACGAGAAGTTCTTCACTAGTAGACAGCAGTGGGATGAGTGTAGAACAGTAAGAACACATCCCATGCGGTATAGAACATGGGGTGTCTAGCTGCTGGACCCCGCCTTTCTAACCGTCGGTTGTCTAATGAACAGACTACCAAATTATTTTTGTCTGTCAGTTAACTCTTTCTCCCTCTCTTCTCTCTCTCTCTCTCTCTCTCTCTCTCTCTCTCTCTCTCTCTCTCTCTCTCTCTCTCTCTCTCTCTCTCTCTCTCTCTCTCTCTCTCTCTCTCTCTCTCTCCTAATGCTCAACCCCTACAAGCACATGTAGGGGAGTGCATCTAGGGGAGTACACACGCCGTGTCAATGACCCACTTCCCCCCTAACTACTGACATGGTTCTAACGTCTCTTCTTGTCAACCTGGTCTCTGGTGCTGCCCTCACCCTGACTGCCTCTGGCGCCCTCTTCTCTCTCCACAGTTTAGACCAAGATCTGCTGTCATTAGTGCTTGTGCGGAGAATTTTAGTCATCGAAAATAACTTTATTTGGAACTATCAATTTCGCCTATAAAGGCTTTATCAAATCCAACAGATTCCCCCCGTGTTTACAGAAGGAAAACATCAGGGGTTATCTTGAGGTTATCTTGAGATGATTTCGGGGCTTAGTGTCCCCGCGGCCTGGTCCTCGACCAGGCCTCCACCCCAAGGAAGCAGCCCGTGACAGCTGACTAACTCCCATGTACCTATTTTACTGCTAGGTAACAGGGGGTGGGTTGAGGCAAATCACTGTCCTCCTCCAGGTAGTCTAATGTGGTCCTCCTCCAGTTAGTGTGGTCCTCCTCCAGTTAGTGTGGTCCTCCGCCAGTTAGTGTGGTCCTCCCCCAGTTAGTGTGGTCCTCCTCCAGTTAGTGTGGTCCTCCTCCAGTTAGTGTGGTCCTCCGCCAGTTAGTGTGGTCCTCCTCCAGTTAGTGTGGTCCTCCCCCAGTTAGTGTGGTCCTCCCCCAGTTAGTGTGGTCCTTCTCCAGTTAGTGTGGTCCTTCTCCAGTTAGTGTAGTCCACCTCCAGTTAGTGTGGTCCTCCTCCAGTTAATGTGGTCCTCCTCCAGTTAGTGTGGTCCTCCCCCAGTTAGTGTGGTCCTCCTCCAGTTAGTGTAGTCCACCTCCAGTTAGTGTGGTCCTCCTCCAGTTAGTGTGGTCCTCCGCCAGTTAGTGTGGTCCTCCCCCAGTTAGTGTGGTCCTCCTCCAGTTAGTGTGGTCCTCCTGCAATTAGTGTGGTCCTCCTGCAATTAGTGTGGTCCTCCTCCAGTTAGTGTGGTCCTCCTCCAGTTAGTGTGGTCCTCCGCCAGTTAGTGTGGTCCTCCCCCAGTTAGTGTGGTCCTCCTCCAGTTAGTGTGGTCCTCCTCCAGTTAGTGTGGTCCTCCTCCAGTTAATGTGGTCCACCTCCAGTTAGTGTGGTCCTCCTCCAGTTAGTGTGGTCCTCCCCCAGTTAGTGTGGTCTTCCTCCAGTAATTGTGGTCCTCCTCCAGTTAGTGTGGTCCTCCCCCAGTTAGTGTGGTCTTCCTCCAGTAAATGTGGTCCTCCTCCAGTTAGTGTGGTCCTCCTCCAGTTAGTGTGGTCCTCCTCCAGTTAGTGTGGTCTTCCTCCAGTTAGTGTGGTCCTCCTCCAGTTAGTGTGGTCCTCCTCCAGTTAGTGTGGTCCTCCCCCAGTTAGTGTGGTCCTCCTCCAGTTAGTGTGGTCCTCCTCCAGTTAGTGTGGTCTTCCCCCAGTTAGTGTGGTCTTCCTCCAGTTAGTGTGGTCCTCCTCCAGTTAGTGTGGTCCTCCCCCAGTTAGTGTGGTCCTTCCCCAGTTAGTGTGGTCCTTCCCCAGTTAGTGTGGTCCTCCTCCAGTTAGTGTGGTCCTCCCCCAGTTAGTGTGGTCCTTCCCCAGTTAGTGTGGTCCTCCCCCAGTTAGTGTGGTCCTCCTCCAGTTAGTGTGGTCCTTCCCCAGTTAGTGTGGTCCTCCTCCAGTTAGTGTGGTCCTCCTCCAATTAGTGTGGTCCTCCCCCAGTTAGTGTGGTCCTCCTGGTGAATGGTGAGGTGGCTGTGTGGTCCTCCGCCGGACTGTGTCTCCTGTATATTTCCAATGGACGCATTCTTCATATATTGTGAGCAGTGAGTTGACCCGGTGTGTGTATATTGGGCACCATGGCACCGGGGAACACTTGTATGACACGGGAAACAAAAGTTAAACTATTTATTTTGATTGGTGTTAGTTATTCTTCCATTTCCCTCTCTCCCCTTCTCCCCTCTCTCTCTCCGTCTCCCCTCTCTTCCCCTCGCCGTGGTAATAGGGCAAACTACTGACCATATATCGTGGATGAGATGTCAGAGGCCGCAAGAGGGCCATTGACCGGCAGTTTATTCTCAGGTTGGGAGGGATGAGGAGGCCAGAGATTTGTAGCCGCTATAAAATTTCGACAAAACGTTAAGGTATTTTGTGAGAGAGAGAGACGGATGGGGGAGGTAAAGATGGACGGATGGAATGGAAGAATTAAGAGAAGGAAATGGTATGAAGATGGATAAAGATGGATAATCAACCCACGTGGCTGGGATAGTTGTGGAGCCGGTCGGCCGAGCGGACAGCACGCTGGACTTGTGATCCTGTGGTCTTGGGTTCGATCCCAGGTGCTGGCGAGAAACAATGGGCAGAGTTTCTTTCACCCTATGCCCCTGTCACCTAGCAGTAAAATAGGTACCTGAGTGTTAGTCAGCTGTCACGGGCTGCTTCCTGGGGGTGGAGACCTGGTCGAGGACCGGGCCGCGGGGACACTAAAAAGCCCCGAAAACATCTCAAGATAATCTCAAGATAGTTACTGGCTCAAGTATATTTCTGAAATCACCTCGTTAACCCGTCGTCTTACGTGAATGGTACTCGATTGTTTACACAGTCGACTCCAACGTAAAAATTGCAGTGGTTTAGGGGGAATTAAAATCACCGCAATATTGACTCTTCCTGGGACTAATGAGTATCAGCTCCGGTAGGTTAGGTTAGGGTGGCCCAGGTGGTGAGGCTATACCTCGTTATTCTACTGATTTATTTTATTTCTAATTAAAGAAATGTAAAACATATATTTAAAAAAAATTTAATATTATAAATTCAGAAAATTGTCCATAAAATACAGTGACTTTAGTGTATTTTAGATATTAAATATAACCAGAAATACCTTTCAGTTTATTATTATATATATATATATATATATATATATATATATTATAATACCTTTAAATTTTATAATAATATTGAGTATAATATTTTTAAATGTTTTCTTACCTTATGGTTCCAAAAAAACACGTAAGATCCTAGCATGGTTTCTAGAACCATCTAGAAACTGGAGACAAAATCCTGTTATACAGATTGTAAGACGATGGTAGTGTCCACTTATTTCTAGAAGAGAGAGAACATGTTATAGTATATATCAGCTGGCGTCTGAAGGATAGGCGCCAGCTGCTTGGGGGCCAGGGGCCAGATTCACGAAGCAATTACGCAAACACTTACGAACCTTTACATCTTTTCTGAATCTTTGACGGCTTTGTTTACAATTCTTAAACAATTAATGAGCTCCGAAGCTCTAGAAGGCTGTTTATAACAATAACAACAGTTGATTGGCAAGTTTTCATGCTTGTAAACTGTTTAATAAATGTAACCAAAGCCGTCAAAGATTGAGGAAAGATGTACACGTTCGTAAGTACTTGCGTAACTGTTTCGTGAATCTGGTCCCAGAGCAGGAGAGAGAGAGAGTGGGAACAGGGTCTGACGCCGCTGGGATGAGAGGTCGGCCGCCATGTTGTTTTTAACTTTCTGGCGTCGACCCGGGCAGCGCCGGGGACCACCACCACATCCAGTAATTTGATGTAATGTTGATGTTTTTTGGGGGGACACTCTAAACATTACAACATATGTAAGGTGTGTAGAAGTGTAATCATATATATGTGTGGTAAGTATATATGCTGGTGAGAAGTGGGTGACGTCGTGAGAGGTGTCATCTGGTGCCATCTGGTGCCACCAGATGGCACCACACACACACACACACACACACAACAGTTGGGGGGCCTCGTAGCCTGGTGGATAGCGCGCAGGACTCGTAATTCTGTGGCGCGGGTTCGATTCCCGCACGAGGCAGAAACAAATGGGCAAAGTTTCTTTCACCCTAAGTGCCCCTGTTACATAGCAGTAAATAGGTACCTGGGAGTTAGTCAGCTGTCACGGGCTGCTTCCTGGGGTGTGTGTGTGTGTGGGGTGGGAAATTAAAAAAAAAAAAAAAAAGTAGTTAGTTAGTAAACAGTTGATTGACAGTTGAGAGGCGGGCCGAAAGAGCAAAGCTCAACCCCCGCAAAATACAACTAGTAAACACAACTAGTAAACACACACACACACACACACACACACACACACACACACACACACACACACACACACACACACACACACACACACACACACACACACACACACACACACACACACGTAAAGAAATTAATTACACTCTGAAAGGAAGCGATAAGGTCAGACCCTAATCTCAACTTCAGCTGTACATATATATACAGTGTAGGTACCTGGGAGTTAGTCAGCTGTCACGGGCTGCTTCCTGGTGGTGGAGGCCTGGTCGAGGACCGGGCCGCAGGGACACTAAAAAGCCCCGAAATCATCTCAAGAAACAACAAGACTACATTAAAGGTCACAAAACCTATACACAGAACCAGACCTTCGCCAGAGAGTTTCTGATCAACCAAGCAGAAATAATCAACAGATAAAACAGCAATTAGAGATTAGATATAGCAGAAGTACTTTACATCACACACGATGCAATTATCAACACCCCGCTCATACACACGTCTGGCCTTTATTAAGACCAAACTTGAACCCTCATTTGATGCATTTGACTATATTGTCGACCCATGAGAATGTAGGACCCCTTGAAGCTGTATTTTTGATACGGGTAACATTTCTTCTCTCTGAACATCTTTCTGTGTGAATTATATATTTGTGTATATATATCATTTCTATTCCCCCTTCCCCTCTGAATTTAAGGATGCTTAGGTGAATTTAGTAAAAAGTTCAGTATAAGTGTGTAAGAGGAACGTTGGAACGTTCATTTTTCACATTTATATGGATGGAGTGGGGAGGGATAAGCTATGAGAAAATAAGTGATTCCTATATTAATATGTTTTTCAAGAGTTTTATCAAAATGTGTATTAATAGCATTTTGTTATTATTGATTCAGTTTCCCCATATAAACGTAAACATTTATATACTGTGTGTATATATATAATATATATATATATATATATATATATATATATATATATATATATATATATATATATATATATAATTGTGTGTATGTGTGAATGCGTGTTTTTATAATGTCATATAATATATAATCCAACAACTCTCTTTCACTTAAATATAAAACATGGCTGACTCAAGAAAATATTCTGAATAGTTCAGAGACCCATAATAATGTTTTCTCCGAATACTCCTCATTGCCTTCTCTGAAGTAATAAATTCAAATTCAAATACACAACATTCAAATTTCGAGACATATATTGACAGGAACATAGAGCTTAAGACAACGTATGACGTTAGCAGTAGTATGCACTAAGAGGTAACTGATCCACGAGGTTATTCGAGCAGTGGGAAGCAGCGTAGGGATACTTGGCGTGGGGAGGGGGACATTTTCACGAACATTGCCCATAATGTTCTCTGTTCTGAACTGTTCAGTAGAGTTAGGGTTTGGCCTGGGACAGACTTTGAACACAGTTGCTGTAATATCCGTCTTCCACTGGATTCGGATTGCCTGTCAGCAATTTATCTCAGTTTATCTATTAGTTCTCAAGTAACATCAGCCGCCAGCTTGGAGGGGTGTGTGTGTATGCGTTTTTTTTTTGCTAATTTTGAGCTAAATGTTACTCAATGTATGTCTCAAAATGTATATTATGGCTGTATATCTGTCCTGTCCAGGCACAACTCTGACGATGTATAAATCCTAGTTACTAATTAGGGTAATTCTGATTCTGGTGTAACAGAAACCAAAGTGTTCGGGAACCTGTACACCAGTCCACTGAGGGTTGAAAGACGAGCTCCAAGAGCTGAAGCTCAACCCCGACAAGCACGGCGAGGTGAGTACACATACACACACACAGTGATTATGGAGGATGGTGTGGCTCCTTTACTGTGGCTCGGAACCCACATCAGACCACATCACTCCTCATGGACCTATGAATATGGCTTCTCTTCCAACAACCTATTGTTGAACACCAGCCAAATTTCCTCCTGACAGCCCAAGTGTAGTGGTGCCCAGGGGATAGATTCACGCAAGCACTTACGAACCTGTACATCTTTTCTCAATCTTTAGCGGCTTTGTTTACAATTATTAAACAGTTAATGAGCTCCGAAGCACCAGGAGGCTGTTTATAACAATAACAACAGTTGATTGGCAAGTTTTCATGCTTGTAAACTGTTTATTAAATGTAACCAAAGCCGTCAAAGATTGAGGAAAGATGTACACGTTCGTAAGTGCTTGCGTAAGTGCTTTCGTGAATCTGGCCCCAGACTGCCATATTCAGTATCCTCTGCCCAGCCATTTCCCTTCCTCCAGACGTTAAACAATCCACCTCAGGGATCGCTTGATCTAGGCTCTCCTCGTTATCACAACCTCTTCCTATTTTGCTCCTTGGATTTCCCAGTATTTCACCTTCATTTCTTCAGTTCTATCTATTCTATCTATTCAGTTCTTCTTCCTTCTATCCTGTCACTTCAGCTCACATCTCTCCTGTAAATGCACAGGGTTCCCTCTCTAGCTCCTCTTAAATAATTCAGGAGGATAATTCAATCTTCTTACCTCTTTCTACCTCTTCTTTTTCCCTTTGTCATCATTCTACCTTCCCAAGTGAAGCCCGTAACTCATCGTGTCCCTTTCTTAATATTTTTGTACTGTCCTTATCTCTTAAGCCCCACGAATCTCACCTCTTCTTCCAACTATTTGTAGACCTCCGTCCCCCACCTCTCACCCTTACCTAGCCAGCACCTACCATCCACATCCACCTTACCTAGCCAGCACCTACCATCCACATCCACCTTACCTAGCCAGCACCTACCAACCACATCCACCTTACCTAGCCAGCACCTACCAACCACATCCACCTTACCTAGCCGGCACCTACCTACCACATCCACCTTACCTAGCCAGCACCTACCTACCACATCCACCTTACCTAGCCAGCACCTACCATCCACATCCACCTTACCTAGCCAGCACCTACCAACCACATCCACCTTACCTAGCCGGCACCTACCTACCACATCCACCTTACCTAGCCAGCACCTACCAACCACATCCACCTTACCTAGCCAGCACCTACCTACCACATCCACCTTACCTAGCCAGCACCTACCTACCACATCCACCTTACCTAGCCAGCACCTACCTACCACATCCACCTTACCTAGCCGGCACCTACCTACCACATCCACCTTACCTAGCCAGCACCTACCTACCACATCCACCTTACCTAGCCGGCACCTACCAAACACATCCACCTTACCTAGCCAGCACCTACCAAACACATCCACCTTACCTAGCCGGCACCTACCAAACACATCCACCTTACCTAGCCAGCACCTACCTACCACATCCACCTTACCTAGCCAGCACCTACCTACCACATCCACCTTACCTAGCCAGCACCTACCTACCACATCCACCTTACCTAGCCGGCACCTACCTACCACATCCACCTTACCTAGCCAGCACCTACCTACCACATCCACCTTACCTAGCCGGCACCTACCTACCACATCCACCTTACCTAGCCAGCACCTACCTACCACATCCACCTTACCTAGCCAGCACCTACCTACCACATCCACCTTACCTAGCCAGCACCTACCAAACACATCCACCTTACCTAGCCGGCACCTACCAAACACATCCACCTTACCTAGCCGGCACCTACCAAACACATCCACCTTACCTAGCCAGCACCTACCAAACACATCCACCTTACCTAGCCGGCACCTACCAAACACATCCACCTTACCTAGCCAGCACCTACCAAACACATCCACCTTACCTAGCCAGCACTTACCTATCACATCCACCTTACCTAGCCGGCACCTACCAAACACATCCACCTTACCTAGCCGGCACCTACCAAACACATCCACCTTACACACACAGTATTACATCACTACAACATAGTCCAGACTCCTCCCTCTCCCACACTTATCTAACTCTTCCTCACACAACTGAGCCTCTCATTGACATTCCTCCTCCATCCCATGCTCTCTCTCCCTTCCTTTCCCGTCTCCTCCACACCCCCTTCCATGTCTCCCGATGGTCCTAGTTTTTCATTTGTACCCCGGTGTTCTACCTATCACCTTTCCCCAGGTTTTCCACCCTACCTTCTCTACCTATTTGTCCCCCCCCCCCCCCCCAGATCACCCTACTGTATTTGCACCCTACTGCAATTGGGAAGATTATGTAGGAAGTGAAATATATAACTATCCAGCAATAGATCTGAACCTGATTAATACACAAACATGGGATATAACACGAAGACTCAGGTGTTTAGCATGGGAGGGGACACGAAGACTCAGGTGTTTAGCATGGGAGGGGACACGAAGACACGGGTGTTTAGCATGGGAGGGGACACAAAGACACAGGTGTTTAGCATGGGAGGGGACACAAAGACACAGGTGTTTAGCATGGGAGGGGACACGAAGACACAGGTGTTTAGCATGGGAGGGGACACGAAGGCACAGGTGTTTAGCATGGGAGGGGACACGAAGACACAGTTGTTAGCATGGGAGGGGACACGAAGACACAGTTGTTTAGCATGGGAGGGGACACGAAGACACGGGTGTTTAGCATGGGAGGGGACACGAAGACACAGGTGTTTAGCATGGGAGGGGACACGAAGACACAGTTGTTTAGCATGGGAGGGGACACGAAGACTCGGGTGTTTAGCATGGGACGGGACACGAAGACTCAGGTGTTTAGCATGGGAGGGGACACGAAGACACGGGTGTTTAGCATGGGAGGGGACACGAAGACTCGGGTGTTTAGCATGGGACGGGACACGAAGAAACGGGTGTTTAGCATGGGACGGGACACGAAGACACAGTTGTTTAGCATGGGAGGGGACACGAAGACACAGTTGTTTAGCATGGGAGGGGACACGAAGACACAGGTGTTTAGCATGGGAGGGGACACGAAGACACAGGTGTTTAACATGGGAGGGGACACAAAGACACAGGTGTTTAGCATGGGACGGGACACGAAGACACAGTTGTTTAGCATGGGAGGGGACACGAAGACACAGGTGTTTAGCATGGGAGGGGACACGAAGACACAGGTGTTTAACATGGGAGGGGACACAAAGACACAGGTGTTTAGCATGGGAGGGGACACAAAGACACAGGTGTTTAGCATGGGAGGGGACACAAAGACACAGGTGTTTAGCATGGGAGGGGACACAAAGACACAGGTGTTTAGCATGGGAGGGGACAAAACGAGTTAACACTGAGTCGAGAGTCATTGAACCAGACGATGGAGAACTCAAGAGATTCCAAACACGTGAAAGAACATTTGCAAACACGTGAAAGAACATTTGGCTAAGAACACTTCTAATTTATTATTCTCCTATTCTTCATTCGTTCTCCGCTTCCTGCGTCTCCTCTTACGTCTCCTCCTCTTCTCCACCATATTCTCTACTTCGTCCTCCGCGTCTACCCACCTTCCCTCCCTCCTCTTGTTCCTGCTTCTTCTCCTCATTCTACTGCTTGTCCTCCTCTTTGCTTTTCTTCCCACTCGTCTTGGACAATACAAGCACTTAATTACCACAAGATGAGGTACTTTGTGACCCCCAGAGGGTCACTTGGCCGCCGCCACACTATTTAATTACCGCCTCAGGCGCTAGTGTGTTCAGGACGCGCGAGGCTGTAGCTGTGTTGGCAAGAACCTGGCTCTAAGGCGTGGTTCTAAGACCCGGCTCTAAGGCGTGGCTCTAAGGCCCGGCTCTAAGGCCCGGCTCTAAGGCCCGGCTCTAAGGCGTGGCTCTTTCCTTATTGCTTATACCGCTTTTATTATCATTATCTATGTTATTGTTATAGATTCAGCTACTCGGAACAAGTTCCAAGCAGCACGGGCTATGGTGAGCCCGTAACTTACCTTGGCATAGGAGCGGGGCAAGTAGCACGGGCTATGGTGAGCCCGTAACTTACCTTGGCACAGGAGCGGGGCAAGTAGCACGGGCTATGGTGACCCTTGTAGTGGACTTACCTGGCACAGGAGCGGTGCTGTGTAGACTGTGCACTGTCGTTAGCGTATTGCTGTTTATATCAAAGTATCCACAGCACATGCATCTTCGAGACAAGAGGTGTAGACAGTGGTAAACCATGTATCTGGTTCACCTCATGGGTTCCCATAGTGCAGGGTTCGTATCCAGGCCAGCTACTGACCGTTCCTAGGATACAACCCCCATGTTGCCTAATTCCCGGGGGGTACCTAGTTACTGCTAAGTTAACCAGAGGCATGAGGTAAAAGGAAACTTGTCGAACTGTGGCTTTGTCCCCAGCCGAGGATCGAATCCGGATTCGTCGGTTGTGAGCCCAGGACGTAGGCCGCTGCACCACAGGACCCCCATGTAAGGAGGCTGGATGTTGCCATGGGAACGTCAGACGTGGTGATCTGGTGCCAAATACCTTCTCTATTTATCTCATTGTAAATGTTACATTGTACATTGTTGTACAATGTAACACATTGTACAACAATGTGTGGGTGTAAGTGGTCTAAAGGGTAGGAGGAGGAGGCACTTATTCTTGTAGCAAAACCTGTGGTGTAAAGTGCAATTACCACCCTTCCTTAAGTGAAATCGGGGGTGTTATGGCGCAGTCCGTTGAACTTTGGGTGAGGTAGTTGGCACAAAATTCTGAAAGCCTCGTTAAAGGTGGAGGATGAAGGTTAGGTCAGGGATGAGCCGGGCTTACGACTAGTTAGTGGCTGGCCTCTGGCTGTTGTGAGAGATGGTGCTGGCTTGCTGTGCTGTGCTCTGCTGTGCTGTGCTGTGCTGTGCTGTGCTGTAGAGTCTCAGCTGCGGAACAATGGGGGTGGGAGGAGACAGTGAAAGCAGGAGACAGTGAAAGCAAGGGACAGTGAAAGCAGGAGACAGTGAAAGCAGGAGTCAGTGAAAGCAGGAGACAGAGTAGGTCGAATGAGACAAGAATAGGTCGAATGAGACACCTATATCACTAGTCTAGAATAGGTCGAATGAGACAAGAATAGGTCGAATGAGTCTAGAATTGGTCGAATGAGACAAGAATAGGTCGAATGAGACACCTATATCGCTAGTCTTGACTACTCATTGACAGACAACGCAGTGGGTCAGCCTCGGCGCTGAGACAATGAGACTGGGATCTCATTCTAAGGTTTCATGGGCTCTTCTCTGTGAGAAGATGGAACTGGATATCGTCAAAGTAGGTGATTCAAATGTTTTAATATAATTCCGCTATAAACTGTCAATGTATGTTCTGCATAACATCGCTCTCAGGCTCATTGATAATGCTAAAGAACCCTTTGAACAAGGTTACTAGATAATACGGGTAGGAGTCGGAGGTGTTGACTTATTGGTGAATGATAGAATGTCTTTTAAGATATCCACTTTCTTTCTCCACTAAAAACTTCTTGTTCGAGAATTACCACTTATTTACTTATGTTGGGAGGTTGTGTGGATCTTGAGAGCAGGAGAGGCTCTCCTGCTCTTAAGCAGGAGAGTTCCAAGTAAGGGACTTGCTTGGAGGTCCATGCTTGCTTGCTTGGAGGTCCATGCCTGCTTGCTTGGAGGTCCATGCTTGTTTGCTTGGAGGTCCATGCCTGTTTGCTTGGAGGTCCATGCCTGTTTGCTTGGAGGTCCATGCCTGCTTGCTTGGAGGTCCATGCCTGTTTGCTTGGAGGTCCATGCCTGTTTGCTTGGAGGTCCATGCCTGCTTGCTTGATTGGAGGTCCATGCCTGTTGCTTGGAGGTCCATGCCTGCTTGCTTGGAGGTCCATGCCTGTTTGCTTGGAGGTCCATGCCTGTTTGCTTGGAGGTCCATGCCTGTTTGCTTGGAGGTCCATGCCTGTTTGCTTGGAGGTCCATGCCTGTTTGCTTGGAGGTCTATGCCTGTATGCTTGGAGGTCCATGCCTGTTTGCTTGGAGGTCTATGCCTGTTTGCTTGGAGGTCTATGCCTGTTTGCTTGGAGGTCTATGCCTGCTAAAATTAGTATTTGTTGACATAAATGTTTAAAGGAGGGCATGAATTTAAGATGTCGTGGGTTTTGTCTCATAAGTTGTTGAATACATCTTACTTACCTCAGACAGCCACGGTCTGAGGTCAATCTTGCTAAACAAAAAAAATCAAGATGCCATAGGTGTAACCTACTTATAGGTTATATCCCTTTTCGTTTTGGCTTATCGTCCGTTATTTTCCTTATCAGTTGTTTACATATGTTACACTTTTTGATTCTTTCTTGTACTCTTTTTTTTTCGTTCGTCTACGAGAAACCTCTTTTATGTTCCCACCGTTATACCTCTTTGATCAGTCCTCCCACTCCCCTATCATTTCATCTACTTCCCCAACCCATCTTCCTCTCCCGTTCCATATCCCTTCCTTCCCCATGGAAGCGTTCTCTCGGAAAGGAAGCAAAAGAGTTACACTGAGAGCAGAGATGAGAGCAGATCCTCATCAGAGTGGAGAGAGGTATCTAGCAGCGTACCACAAGGGGTCGCTGCTGGGCCCATCCCGTTTCTAGTGTATATCAACGACCTGGCCGAGGGAATTGGCTCCTTTATATCAGTGTTTTCTTTCTAATGAGAAGAGTCTGGGCGGAGAGAAGGGAAGGGAAGGAAATTATCAGAGGGAAAGCGTCAAGCCATTACGACTATATAGCACTGGGAAGGGGTCAGGATAAGGATTTGGGATGGGACGGGGGAAAGAAATGGTGCCCCAACCACTTAGACGGTCGGGGATTGAACGCCGACCTGCAAGAAGCGAAACCGTCGCTCTACCGTCCAGCCCAGGAGAGAGATTTTAAGATCTTACAAACTAACCTGATTATACTCCAGAAGTGGTGTGAGAAATGGCTGAAAAAATGTATCCAAGATCATGAGGAGTGGATGGAAGAGGAGTGATATGTCTATATGCTGCTAAACAGGTAGCAGCAGCATATAGAATGAAGGGGAGAAAGAGTTCTGGTAGTAGACATAACCACAAAGCTAATGCCAGAAGCACACATTAGCATGATAACTTACAGCAGCAGGTGCTATACATCCATGTTGTCTTCAGGGGACTGGAGAACTGAGGGTCTTCCGAGCCCTAAGTGTGTGAAACCTTCCTTCAATATGCAGCCCAGGTATCAAACCTTCATTTGAGAACGAGTAGACAAAACTAGGAAAGGTACAAAGATTTACGACGCGGCTCTTTCCTTGGCTGAAGTTTTTGAGGTATGAAGAAAGACTGATAGAACTAGACTCAAGCACACCGGAAGAGAAGAGTAATAACATATAAGATGATAAAGAAAGACTGAAGTACACAAAAGAAGCATTATTCAGAGGTAGGAACAGCAGGAGGAAGGAACGAAGGTGGAAACTAGATATAAATGAGCCCGAGACGTCAGGAAGAACTTCTACAAATGAACAGATTAGACGAAGTCGTCGAGGAAGAGACTCAATTTGAAATGTAAATACACAAATAGCGGTGGGTGCTGAGTCATTGCATTAAACTGAGAACATTCAGGAGGCGGGACCAGGAGCCGAGCTCGTCTCCGCAAGCACAATAACATGAGTGCTGCCCATATATTCAGACACTTCCCTCCACCCCTCACATATACCCCCCACCCCAGACCCCCACCCCAGACCCCCACCCCAGACCCCCACCCCAGACCCCCACCAGTCTGACACCATGGTCCTCCCCTCTTAAAGAAGCGAGTCCATGGGAACTTCAAATAGCGAGGACCAGATAGCTCTCTCTCTCTCTCTCTCTCTCTCTCTCTCTCTCTCTCTCTCTCTCTCTCTCTCTCTCTCTCTCTCTCTCTCTCTCTCTCTCTCTCTCTCTCTCTCTCTCTCCTCTCTCTCTCTCTCTCTCCCTCTCTCCCTCTCTCTCTCTCTCTCTCTCTCTCTCTCTCTTTGTTACAGTGACACTTCTCATTTCATTTTCTCTTAATTAAATGCCCCCTATTTTCGTCGCCCACATTGTCTTCCCCCTGGCACACACACTCACCCTTCACACGCACTTACCTCCCCTTCACCCCCCCCCCCCCCCACACACACACCTTCCTTCCACCCCCCCCCACACATACACTCACATACACGCACGCACGCTCACTTCTCCCCCAACATGTCCAGACTCCATACTCACCATCCACATGCTGTCCTCTCCCACACATACACTCTTTCCCCACATACACTCTTTCCCCACACACATACACTTCCCCACACACATACACTTCCCCACACACATACACTTCCCCACACACATACACTTCCCCACACACATACACTTCCCCACACACATACACTTCCCCACACATTTCCCCTTCTCCATTCCCACACGCATAACTTCGGCAACATTGCTTAGAGGCTCAGGGGATATAAGAGTAATCAAAACGTTTGAGGTCATTAGGGACTAAAGTAGTGAACCATAATGGAGATAGAAAAGAAAAAGGCAATTGGAATGCTCATCAGCCAAAGTGAGAGGGAAGGACTACATAGGGAAGCCTAGAGAGTGACTAGGTAACGAGGCACTATAGAGGTACTCAAGGCGAACGAGCCACTGCATGAGAATAAAGAGCATAAACTAGGAAAGTATCAACAGAGTATGTAAGACCAGTTAAAGTAATACTCATAGTAATGCTGATAACTATAATACTCATAACAGGTGATACTAGGAAAGTATCAACAGAGTATGTAAGACCAGTTAAAGTAATACTCATAGTAATGCTGATAACTATAATACTCATAACAGGTGATACTAGGAAAGTATCAACAGAGTATGTAAGACCAGTTAAAGTAATACTCATAGTAATGCTGATAACTATAATACTCATAACAGGTGATACTCATTACTAGTAATACTCAACTGGAGTGTCTTCCCCTTAAAAAATTAAAGATGCATAAAAACAACAACAAAAAGTAGAAGGCTTCGTTGAGTGGGGCCTAACAAGAGCCTTGGTACCAGAGGTATAGGCCTAACTAGCAACCTACCGTTACCTGTGGCAGGTGGCTACAGGTGGCTGGTATGGGCTGCTTCCTGGGGGTGTGTGTAACAAAAAAGGAGGCCTGGTCGAGGACCGGGCCGCGGGGACGCTAAGCCCCGAAATCATCTCACGATATAACGCTACCCAGAAACACAACGAATAATCGTATATGTGATATACCCATTGAATTATTATACCTCTAGCACGGTATATCAAAATACACAATTTAACTTCTTTTAAGGTTAAATCAAATTTAACCTTCATCGTAGACAGCAGAACAAAGGAGAATCCTCTTATATCCGTTTCATATATTTCCACCTTGGAAATGCTGTTCCGTTTGGTGGTTTGCGGTTGAATACCGGTGTAAGATGGAGTGGTTCCGAGCCGGTCCCAGGAGGCCCATATGTCTTCCAGCCTCTGGTCCCTGCTTGAAGTGGGCTCTCTCTCTCTCTCTCTCTCTCTCTCTCTCTCTCTCTCTCTCTCTCTCTCTCTCTCTCTCTCTCTCTCTCTCTCTCTCTCTCTCTCTCTCTCTCTCTCTCTCTCTCTCTCTCTCCTATACAATTCAATAGGAATTACGTTGATGTCCTTAAAGAACGTAATTTTTATCACATAGAAAGGGGAATAGACAGAGGGGATAATGGGGGAAGTATGAAACACAGATAAGTCAAGAGGAATGTAAGGAAATCCTCGTATGCAGGGAGCAATGAGCTCAAAGCAACAGTGGTGAAAGCAATCACCATTCAGAGCTCCAAGACCAAGTATGACAGTACTGGAACGCCAGGAGGTGTATATATATATATACGCACCAGATACAGTAGGGATGAGAGGCGGGGCTGTGGAGCTGAAGCTCGCACCTGGTACACACAGCTAGCAATTACATCAACACACACACACACACATACACACATACACACACACACACACACACACACACACACACACACAAGCACACACCTGGTACACACACACACACACACACACACACACACACACACACACACACACACACACACACACACACACACACACATACAAACATACACACATACACAAACACATTTTACACGCATAATTATCCACTACGAAAATGAAACGAAAATTACGAATGTTTTTGTGTTTCATCACATTATCTGTGTGTACACAGTGCCAGGTTCTCTGTGCACAGTGCCAGGTTCTCTGTGCACAGTGCCAGGTTCTCTGTGCACAGTGCCAGGTTCTCTGTGCACAGTGCCAGGTTCTCTGTGCACAGTGCCAGGTTCTCTGTGCACACAGTGCCAGGTTCTCTGTGCACACAGTGCCAGGTTCTCTGTGCACACACTGCCAGGTTCTGTGCACAGTGCCAGGTTATCTGTGCACAGTGCCAGGTTCTCTGTGCACAATGCCAGGTTCTCTGTGCACAGTGCCAGGTTCTCTGTGCACATAGTGCCAGGTTCTCTGTGCACAGTGCCAGGTTCTCTGTGCACAGTGCCAGGTTCTGTGTGCACACAGTGCTTCTCTGTGCACAGTGCAGTTCTGTGTGCACACAGTGCCAGGTTCTCTGTGCACACAGTGCCAGGTTCTCTGTGCACACAGTGCCAGGTTCTCTGTGCACACAGTGCCAGTGCCAGGTTCTCTGTGCACACAGTGCCAGGTTCTCTGTGCACAGTGCCAGGTTATCTGTGCACAGTGCCAGGTTCTCTGTGCACAGTGCCAGGTTCTCTGTGCACAGTGCCAGGTTCTCTGTGCACATAGTGCCAGGTTCTCTGTGCACAGTGCCAGGTTCTCTGTGCACAGTGCCAGGTTCTCTGTGCACAGTGCCAGGTTCTCTGTGCACAGTGCCAGGTTCTCTGTGCACAGTGCCAGGTTCTCTGTGCACAGTGCCAGGTTCGTTGGTCAAACTTGTTACATAAATAAATGACCAAAGTGGATGGAGCCAAACTGTCTTGTCGAAAGTGAGTGATTGAAAGTATCGAGTATCGATTCACCCATTTGTATTCACCTAGTTGTGCTTGCAGGGGTTGAACTCTGCTCTTTCGGCCCGCCTCTCAACTGTCAATCAATCAACTGTTACTAACTACTAACTAACTATCCCCCCCCCCCACACACACACACAGGAAGCAGCCCGTAGCAGCTGTCTAACTCCCAGGTACCTATTTACTGCTAGGTAACAGGCGCATTAGGGTTAAGGATACTCTGTCCCATCTGTCTCCACCGGATGCGGGGATCGAACCCCCGGTCCCTAGGTCTACGAGTCTAGAGCGCTGTCCACTCGGCCACCCAGCCCTATAATGTATGCGTGCGTGTGAACATTTGTATGGTGTATGTTTGGTATTTCTGCAGCTGTATTCTCACCTGTGATTGTTTAGGGTTACATGTGCGTGCTTGAGAGGACGTGTACATGTGTGTATACGACGGTACACATGAGAACAATGTACCTTGAACCGTGAGGGGGGGGGGGGGTAAGGGACCCGGCTTGTGTAGACGGCAGCTTCTGCTTTAAGCTTTGGTTGGCGGCGGCGGAGGTGCTGGCGGCGGCGGGGCAGCGGCGGCGATACGGCGGCGGTGGCGGGGCGGTGGCGGGGGCGGTGGCGGCGGTGGAGACAGTGGTTTGAGAAATGGGGGGGATAGGGGATGAATATTGCAATACCCGTCCAGCCATCTATCCCTTCACTACTATCGGTCTGTCCTTGGTTAGGTACTCATCTAATTGTGCTTGCGGGGGTTGAGCTTAAGCTCTTCGGTTCCGCCTCTCAACTGTCAGTCAACTGGTGTACAGGTTCCTGAGCCTACTGGGCTCTATCATATCTACATTTGAAACTGTGTATGGAGTCAGCCTCCACCACATCACTGCCTAATCATTCCATTTGTTAACTACTCTGACACTGAAAAATTCTTTCTAACGTCTCTGTGGCTCATTTGGGTACTTAGTTTCCACCTGTGACCCCTAGTGCGTGTGCCTTCTGTGTTATATAATCTGTCTTTATCCTGTCAATTCCTCCGAGAATCTTGTATGTAGTGATCATATCTCCTCTAATGCTTCTGTCTTCCAGCGACGTGAGGTTTATTTTTCGTAGTCTTTCCTCGTAGCTCATGCCCTTCAGCTCGGGTACTAATCTGGTAACATACCTTTGAGCCTTCTCCAAGTGGTATTAAGGGTGGTAGAGGGGAAAGTACATTACAACCTGGGTGAGAGACTACCTTACAGGGAACCGGTCGGCCGAGCGGACAGCACGCTGGACTTGTGATCCTGTGGTCCCGGGTTCGATCCCGGGCGCCGGCGAGAAACAATGGGCAGAGTTTCTTTCACCCTATGCCCCTGTTACCTAGCAGTAAAACCTGGGTGTTAGTCAGCTGTCACGAGCTGCTTCCTGGGGGGTGGAGGCCTGGTCGAGGACCGGGCCGCGGGGACACTAAAGCCCCGAAATCATCTCAAGATAACCTCAAGATAATGAAGCCGTTGGTTATAGCGTGCGAGAAGATGTACTGGAGAGCCTGCACGCATAGCGTCTCAACATCCTTGCAAAGGTCTTTGTCAATTCCTCTGAGAATCTTGTTATCATATCATAAAAAGGTTATCATATCTCCTCTAATGCTTCTGTCTTCCAGCGACGTGAAATAAAAGGAAATTGGCAAAATTTGGCAAAGGAAATTGGGCTCCTTCATATTCACGTTTGCACATGGAGGAGGAAACTATTGGAGGCAGCAGTGATAAAGTGATGAATCCTCGAGATTGATGGGAAGTGACGACCCGCCAAACACACACCGAAACTACGACGTTGGTACAACGTTCGAACAACTTTTAACACCTCCTAACCAGTTTTAACAACCAATATAGCAAGTTGTAACAACGTTCCAATACGTCATAAACACGTTAAACCAAGATGTAACCACTTTATTACAAGTTGTAATAAGCGGAAAATAGAGACAGTTTCGGTTTGTGTTTGCAGGGGAATGAGTCAAATTGGACCCAATATAAAATTAATTGGATTTAAAAATAAGTTCGAAACCCCAATAGGTATTGACCTTTGTGTACATTGTGGGGTGAGAGGGAAGTGATCTGGTGAAGGAACTGAGCGTGAAGCAGGATCCCCTGGAAACACAAACCGAAACTGTCTCTATTTTCCGCTTGTTACAATTTGTAATAAAGTTGTTACATATTGACTTAACGTGTTTATGACGTATTAGAACGTTGTTACAACTTGCTGTATTGGTTGTTATAACGGGTTAGGAGGTGTTAAAACTTGTTCGAACGTTGTACCAACGTCGTAGTTTCGGTGTGTGTTTGGCGGGGAGTGAATACCGTTGGAAACATCAAAATACATCAAAATACATCAAAATACAATATAAAGTGACCACGAGGAATAATAAGACACACTCACCCAGAGTGTGTCTTATGTACACTTGGGCTGGACGGCAGAGCGACGGTCTCGCTTCATGCAGGTCAGCGTTCAATCCCCGACCGTCCAAGTGGTTGGGAAACCATTTCCTTTCTCCCCGTTCCATCCCAAATCCTTATCCTGGCCCCCTTCCAAGTGCTGTATAGTCGTAATGGCTTGGCGCTTTCCCCCTGATCTAACCTTCCGCCCAAAAATGGTATGAAGTAGCCAGTAAATGTTTCCCATTCCGAGGAAACACTGATATATATATATATATATATATATATATATATATATATATATATATATATATATATATATATATATATATATATATATATATATATATATATATATATATATATATATATATAATAACGAAACACTAGAACAACCTATGGTGTATCCAGTGTGTAAGGTAGGCAGCATACTTACAAGCATGAGGGGCATGGAAAAATGATAGGATCAGAAGAATGGTAAAATTAACTAGGAATGCGTATTTAAGCGTGAGAAGCCAAGAAGAGGCAATATAAAAAATATTGTAGCAAATAATGCAAAGACTGAACACAAACCTCTCAGCCCCATCAAGAGCAAGACAGCAGTACAGGAACAGGTGGTGAAACAATGTGGGGTTAGCCAGGTGGAACATTTACAGAGAAGAATAGAGAAGTGTGTGTGTGTGAGGAACTCAACAGGGTTATTCCAGCAGGTCTTCACAAGAGGAGTTACCTGAACTGAGAGGCGCTGGAGGACTTTTGAGATTACTCGAGACTGAGTAAGGAAGCACTCACCAGAACTCTAGTAAATAAAAGCCATGGGACCAGAGAAGATTTCACAGAGGATACAAAGAGAGTGAGCTGAAGCCCTGTTTTGGCCCCTTAATATACTATAACAACAAGACACTTCAGACAGGGAAATGTCAGACAGGAAGACAATTGAGAAGCACAAATATGTATACACGAATATACACACATGTATTAACACACATTTACATGCATGCTTTTACACACAAGCATGAGAACACACACACACACACACACACACACACACACACACACACACACACACACACACCTCATGATTTAATAGACACTGCTAAGAAGCAAATTGAAAATTAAGAGTGAGTGGAGGAAATACAGAGGTCAAAAGATAGAGAGAAACAGGTATAGATACAACCGAGCTAGGAACGAATACATAACTAAAAGAAAAAAAGGAACAGCTAGTGAACGACCAAGTGATAAGTCTACGAGAACGAGAGGAGATAATACAGAACGTAATAATAACATTTGCGAGGTACTGAACACCGGTTTTCATGGAGTGTTCACAACCGAGCCCGAGCAGCTCCCAGTGTTAGAAGATGAGGTAACCCTTTAAGGGAGACTGATAGAAGAAGGGAGAAGGGAGACTAACCCTTTAAGGGAGACTGATAGAAGAAGGGAGACTAACCCTTTAAGGGAGACTGATAGAAGAAGGGAGAAGGGAGACTAACCCTTTAAGGGAGACTGATACATATTGAGGTGAGAACAGGTGAAGTAAAACAAATTATTATTATTAACATCTTTATTGACAAAATTAATTACAATTTTGCCTAATCTGAGGATTTTGATAGTCTTATTAAAGTGAGGATAATGGTGGTATTCACTGTCACGCAGGACAGAGGGTCATACATAAGACAATAGGTCTAAACTGTAGGCTGAAGCACATATATATCATGGTTACCATCAGCATCATTGGACGAAAGCGAAACTGTTGGATCAGACAATGTATCACCGTTGTGCAGAGTTGCTCCATTGAAAAGTACAAGTGCAGTAGGTACGCTGAGAGAGAGAACTTTAGCAGCATCAAAGACCCAAGATTTTCCAGCTCTCTCCCCTCTATACATTAGTGTCATAACTGGCCGGCCTCTCATGGTGTTCAAGAGAGAACTCGATAAACAACTCCAGAGGATACCTGATCAACCGGGCTGTGGCTCATACGTCAGGCTCCAGTCCAACGGCTTGGTTGACCAGACCACCAATCAGGAGGCCGAATCAGAGACCGGGCCATGTGATCCTCGGAATCACCACAATTTAGGTGAGGTATAATGTTTAATTGTAAATACATAGCTACTGAATTGAAAAAATATCTTAACTAGCGGATATTATAATTACAAGGTGTGCGGGATAGATGTAATTGATAATGTAACAGTCTCGTTTAGGTCTGATAAAGACCTTTTGTGCCCATTGTAATTTTTTTGAAGACATAGAAGAGACATATAAAATACTTAGAGCGATTGAAAGAATAGTATAAGGATTAAATATTCGAAATGAATAGAGCAAGAGGGGATGGAAAGAAGCTTGACCCTCGGATAATTGACAGCTTGACCCTCGGATAATTGACAGAAATGTTCGAAAGTTTTCTTTTAGCGTAAAAGTAGTGGGAAAAATGGAATCATCTAAAGATGCAGGCTGTAGAATGAAACTCCATTCATAGTGAACAAATCCACAAGGGCCGTGACGAGGATTCGAACCTGCGTCCTGGAGCATCCCAGACACTGCCTTAATCGACTGAGCTACAACAGGGTTAAAAAAAGAGTTGAAATCGAAGTTCTGCTGAACTTACTGGATATCTTAACTAGCGGATTGTGTTCATTTGATGCATCACGTTAGTGTAATTGTGTGTAGTGTCCATAATTTTAAAAGTTGATATGGCAGGGAAATAGGTCGGGAGTCAGTGCATTAGACAGTCGGCGGCTAGAAAGGTGGGGGTCCAAGAGCTAATGCGCGACCCTGCGGGCACAAATAGGTGACTGCATGGGGGCACCACCCTCAGATAAGGCTACTGTGATAAGAGAATTGGAAAATAAGTCACGTATCATATCGCTGAAGAGCTGACAAAAAGTTTTCTCGTTGGCGGGAAACATGTCGTTGAGGCGACGTCATAGAAACATGTCGTTGAGGCGACGTCATAGAAACATGTCGTTGAGGCGACGTCATAGAAACATGTCGTTGAGGCGACGTCATAGAAACATGTCGTTGAGGCGACGTCATAGAAACATGTCGTTGAGGCGACGTCATAGAAACATGTCGTTGAAGCGACGTCATAGAAACATGTCGTTGAGGCGACGTCATAGAAACATGTCGTTGAGGCGACGTCATAGAAACATGTCGTTGAGGCGACGTCATAGAAACTTGTCGTTGAGGCGACGTCATAAAAACATGTCGTTGAGGCGACGTCATAGAAACATGTCGTTGAGGCGACGTCATAGAAACATGTCGTTGAGGCGACGTCATAGAAACATGTCGTTGAGGCGACGTCATAGAAACATGTCGTTGAAGCGACGTCATAGAAACTTGTCGTTGAGGCGACGTCATAGAAACATGTCGTTGAAGCGACGTCATAGAAACATGTCGTTGAGGCGACGTCATAGAAACATGTCGTTGAAGCGACGTCATAGAAACGTGTCGTTGAAGCGACGTCATAGAAACATGTCGTTGAAGCGACGTCATAGAAACATGTCGTTGAGGCGACGTCATAGAAACATGTCGTTGAAGCGACGTCATAGAAACGTCACACACACACACTTACACGACCAAGTCGTCTGAGTGTCGTGTTTTCCACCTGGAACGTGAATTACTCGGGTTACAAACATTTTTAGAAGGTCCGTAGATGTAGATGAGGTAGATTAAAAAACATTTTCGGGAACCTTCAGCTGTTGATGTGGTAGATTGCAATCATTCTGAGAGGGGGTAGACGAGGTAGATAACAAGTAGATTACAAACACTTCGAGAGGGCCATTAGTACATGAAGTAGATTACAGTTTTAGAGTGCCTTTGGCCGTATATTACGGAAGGGGAATAGGGAAAGGAGCCCCAGGATAAAATAAATTTTCTGATTACATTAGTTATCCACTTACATTTTCCCATTTTCTTTAACGTTTTATCGTGCTCTAAGTTTCTTTCTATTTTCATCCCTTTCTCCTCTGCTCCTACACCGTATATATACACTGTGGAGCTCCCGGTTTTAGTTTCAGCTACTCAGAACGAAGTGTCCATGTAGCACAGGCTATGGCGAGCCCGTAATGCACAGATCTCCTGGGATGACGGGTCATTAAGACCGCTTGTTGACGTGTTCATCTTACCTGGAATATCTACGCCAGGTGAGATACTGAGGGAGTATCTACTTCCCAAGTATCAAGCCTCGGGCCTGACTTGGGATAATTTGATCCAATGGACTGTTGCTGGGAGCCCACCGCAAGAACACATATCCACTACAACCCGCTGAGTTGAACGTGGTTGATAGATAATTCTTAATTATAATTAATTCAGAATTATTTACTTTCCGAAAGGCTATACTTGTTTAGTGACTTCACAAGAAAGTTAGAACACTAATGTTATGTACTTTCATAACCTAGTGTTCCTTCTTGTATATAATTTGTTGTTAAATATGACCGAAAAAGTAATAATTATAACACGAATTTTCTCAATATTTCTTATGTTTTTACTGTCGATGGTAATTGAAAAATCAATTCTCCAAAATTCATTTATATTTCCAGTCTGACGCGACGCTTGAACGCGTTTCGTAATAACTTATTACATTTACAAAGACTTTAGTTTACACGCACACACAACTGTAACCTGAAAACGCTAAACTTATGCTAAACACTTTAAACAGCTTGTCTTATATACTCGCATTTGGGTGAGGTGATATGTTGCAACAGTATATAAATATATCGTTGTACTAGAAAATGGACAAGGGAGACATCTCCCGTCACACAGGGTGCAGTCGCACCTCCACAGATCTCCAGCATCATCTATTGGTACTGGAAATGGCTCAAAAGGGCCACCACTTATGGGCTATCCATGCCCATGCCACCTTTTGGGTGGCTTAATCTTCTCTCTCTCTCTCTCTCTCTAGAAAATGGAAGCGGCTGGCGAAAGAGACGTAGTGTCCCGTTTTCTGTTTTGGGTCCTCTGGAAGGTTAGGATAAGGACACTTTAAATTGACCGTTTTCTTGACGGTGGGAAACCTTAGGTGGAAGGGTAACCTGCAGTAAACTCAACTTAAAAGTAATTATCCTTCCAACCTCGTTAAGTTTACAAACACAGCCATGAACTAACCAACAAACACTCTCTCCCTCTCACCCATGTATGATGTCCTTCGCCGGAATACATGAAATTGAGATGTATAAAAAATATACACGACACATACTGGACCTGATGAGTCTCTTGGAGATTCCAGACACGTATCCAGATTCCAGTTGCTGTATTTCCGACCTTCACGTTAAAGAGTTTAAGGCTTTTCTGGAAATTAAGGACAAATTCATAAAGTGGATTAGAGGCGACGGCGACGACCGCTGATTAGTTGATTAGGGGTGGCCGGATAAGCCAATCAGCACGATGAAACTGGCGAGCGACCAAAGGAGCGGGAAGTTGAGCGACCAGATGAAGAGGCCCGCGACTGGGCTAATTGTTTAGCGACCAGATGGCTGTTGAGACCAAATGGTTGTAGGAGATTGTGGGATGTTTGGTGGTATATTAACTGATTATTCGGGGGATCATTTGACAGGAAAGACATCCTTAGAAGATACGAAACGTCCGTGTTGCCAGTTCCTTTCGTGTCTCTCTCTCTCTCTCTTCTCCGTCAACATCTCCCTGTCTGCCTCTCTTATCCCCCAGTGTCTGCTTCTCTTATTCTTCCCGGGTCTTATCCTTCGTTAACGCCTGCCTGCCTGTCTGTCTGTCTGTCTGTCTGTCTGTCTGTATCTCTGTCTGTCTGCCTGCCTGCCTGTCTGCCTGCCTGCCTGTCTGCCTGTCTGCCTGTCTGCCTGCCTGCCTGCCTGCCTGCCTGCCTGCCTGCTCCCTGCCCGCCTGCTCCCTGCCAGCCAGCCTGCTCCCTGCCTGCCTGCCTGCCTGCCTCCCTGCTCCCTGCTCCCTGCCTGCCAGCCTGCTCCCTGCCTGCCTGCCTGCCTGCCTCCCTGCTCCCTGCCCGCCTCCCTGCTCCCTGCTCCCTGCCTGCCTGCCTGCCTGTCTGCCTCCCTGCCCGCCTGCTCCCTCTCTGCCAGCCTCCCGCCCTGTGAAAGAAAAATCACACTGGCGGAAAGTGTGTTTCTTCTGCAGAAATTTTTGGAAAAATCTCATGTGAAGTAACAACGCAGACATTAATTCCGGGGCGCCGTAGCCCGGTGCTGGCTGGAAAAGGAGGGAAAAGGAGGCAGCAGTGTAATTTGCCGCCCTCGTACGTTACCCCCCCCCCCCCCTAAACTGTTGTGCTTGAAGCGGTGTGTGTGTGTGCTGTAAGTTGGCTGGGGGAGAGGGAAGGGGGGAAGACTTCTGTCGTTTTCTTTGCGCTTTGGGCGATGGAGGTGCGCGGAGTGACGCCTTTTGTCATTTTCTTTGCTCTTTGGGCGATGGAGGGGCGCGGAGTGACGCCTTTTGTCATTTTCTTTGCTCTTTGGGCGATGGAGGGGCGCGGAGTGACGCCTTTTGTCATTTTCTTTGCTCTTTGGGCGATGGAGGGGCGCGGAGTGACGCCTTTTGTCATTTTCTTTGCGCTTTGGGCGATGGAGGGGCGCGGAGTGACGCCTTTTGTCATTTTCTTTGCTCTTTGGGCGATGGAGGGGCGCTGAGTGACGCCATCTCTTCTGTCACTTTTGGCGGAGAAAAGGGTGTGGAGGAGGTTGTCTTTATTGCCCCGAAGGATCACATAATTATAGACTTTAATCAGCGTCCGTGGTGCAGTGGTAAGACACTCGCCTGGCGTAACGCGAGCGCTTTGTCATGGGTTCGTATCCTGGCCGGGAAGGATTTACAGGGCGCAAATTCCTAGCCTCTGTTTAACGCAACAGTATAATGGGTACTCGGTTGTAAAAAACGATTCTTCGCGGCGGGGATCGTATTCCAGGGACCTGCCCGAAACGCTGCGCGTACTAGTGGCTGTACAAGAATGTAACAACTCTTCTATATATCTCAAAAAAAAATCATCACAGCCAAGCTGATCCGGTACTTCGATCCAGCAGAACCTTGTCAAATTGAATTTTTCGACTGTAAAATAATGTACCTTTGTTGTTTACACTGTAACTGTCCCAAAGGCTACGCGACTTTCCATTGGAACTATTTTACACTCCTTACCAAGTTATCTTGAGATGATTTCGGGGCTTTAGTGTCCCCGCGACCCGGTCCTCGACCAGGCCTCCACCCCCCAGGAAGCAGCCCGTGACAGCTGACTAACACCCAGGTACCACGTGTATCCTGTTTATTTGTAATTTCCTTGTTTAGGTTAGGAACCAGTTCACGTAAATTCGAAGAGGATATTTACGAAGGAATGCTCTTAAATGAGGGGGTAGGTACATTCATACAACCCCATAGTGCCATATATGAGGGGCAGGACCACTCATACCGCCTTGTAGGGTCATATATGAGGGGCAGGAGCTCTAATACTGCCTTGTAGGGTCATATATGAGGGGCAGGAGCTCTAATACTGCCTTGTAGGGTCATATATGAGGGGGCAGGAGCTCTAATACTGCCTTGTAGGGTCATATATGAGGGGCAGGAGCTCTAATACTGCCTTGTAGGGTCATATATGAGGGGCAGGAGCTCTAATACTGCCTTGTAGGGTCATATATGAGGGGCAGGAGCTCTAATACTGCCTTGTAGGGTCATATATGAGGGGCAGGAGCTCTAATACTGCCTTGTAGAGACATACACATCCCCAGGACCGGACGAAATGTTTGCCAAGGTTCTTAAAAATATCAAGAAAAGCTTAGTGAGCCCTAAAGGAGAGCTTAGTGAGTCTTAAGAGAGTCTTCATGGAGAGTCTTAAGACCATTTGCGTCGAATTATCGTTCGACGTCAATAGACGTACAATAGCTTAACGTCTATTGTAAGAAAATTGCTTGAATCGATAATCGCAAGTACATTTATAGCTGGAATAATTTACACAAACGTGCAGTAAATTATTTACCTGAAGAGAAAGATATAATAATGTGTGATATATGTAATTATTAACTGTATTCTCAAGATTTTGATTTAGATCCTGATTAGCAAACTTCCTCCCATTTTTTTACAGTATATTTCAAGCAGTTGATAGCGGAAAGGATTACAACATTTTACACCTTGATTTTAGCCAAGCCTTTTGTGCCTCATAAGAGACTCGTTACAAAGTTAGAGGCCCAAAGTGTAGCAGGAGAAGATGCTATGTTGGGTTAGGACCAACATAGTCCTAAATGGAGTGAACTCAGTGTATTACGGGCTATTCATGCCCGTGCTACCTCCTGGTTGGCTTAATCTTAAGCAATCAATCAAATCAGTGTTGGCTGTTGTTGTAAGTGGCGTGTCTCAGGGTTCTGTTCTAGGACCCCTTCTGTTTATCTAGATAAACCCTTTTCAAATTGATTGAACAGCAACATTTGAAAAGTTGCAGACATTGGGACTGAATGTCAATTCCGTAGACTCAGGATCGATTCAAGACAATCTCAGTTGGCTTTTTTTTTTAAATAAACGAAAGATTGGCAAATTTAGTTTATTGCTGACATATATATAGAGTTCTGAGCCTAGGCAAATGATAACGGTTGCTAGATATCAGCTGGACATTGTTGAAATTGCGATATCTGAAAGCGATGAAGATTTTAGTCATGATTAGTAGTGATCTTAAGCCAAAAATGTATTGACTAGATATATGGAATAAGGCAAATAGGATACTGGCATTTATGTCTAAAAGTCTTACCAATATGATATCTAATGTTATTCTTGAGCGTTATCTTGCCTTTGTTAGGGGCCCCATTTACATTATGAAGTTCAGTTTTTACAATTACAGTTCAGGCCAATTACACCTGATTAATCTTTGTATGTAGTGGAATTGGGTGGTTATAGATTGGAGCTGCCTCGTATGGGCCAATAGGCCTTCTGCAATTACCTATATTCTTATGTTTTGGTTATCGTGCTATAGAACGACACAGATGTTAATCGCAGGAATTGGAAAACCTCCCTTATGAAGATATTAAGTCAATTCAATTGACATTCTCCAGATTGTCTAGAAAGACGAAGAATAACGGATGACATGACATGGAAATGGATGAAAGGGAGCCGGTCGGCCGAGCGGACAGCACACTGGACTTGTGATCTTGTGGTCCTGGGTTCGATCCCAGGCGCCGGCGAGAAACAATGGGCAAAGTTTCTTTCACCCTATGCTCCTGTTACCTAGCAGTAAATAGGTACCTGGGTGTTAGTCAGCTGTCACGGGCTGCTTCCTGGGGGTGGAGGCCTGGTCGAGGACCGGGCCGCGGGGACACTAAAGCCCCGAAATCATCTCAAGATAACCTCAAGAAGGGAATAATAAATGGCATATAAATAAGATTTTAAATATATCAGCTGAAATAGAACTCCAAACTGAAAACGATTTGGATAATTTGAGACTAAATGAAGACTTGAGAACATACTTGAACAAATCCACAAGGGGCGTGACGAGGATTCGAACCTGCGTCCGGGAGCATCCCAGACACTGCCTTAATCGACTGAGCTACGACAGGGTTAAAAGAGTTGAAACTGAAGTTCTACTGAACTTATTAGATCCCGTAGCCTCTTCCCTTACTTGAGAACATATTTTGTTTTTAAATATGATTGGAGATTTATGGAACATATTACAGGGTAATATAATAGACGTGGGATTGCTTGTTGGAGTGTTTCAAGCGTAGGTTAGACATATAAATGAGTTTGGGTGGATATAAATAGGAGTTGCCTCGTATGGGCCAATAGGCTCTCTGCAAATGTCCATTATTCCCCCCCCCCCTGTACGTCGTTGGACAGGACCAATTACTTGGGTCATCAACTCCGATCTAACGGTAGTCAGTGTCAATTATACGGATGGATAGATTGATGGAGTTGAGCCCTAAGGTCAGCTGTTGGACCCAAGCGGTCATTTAACGCAACAATCGAACAAATCCACAAGGGCCATATCTTGAGGTTATCTTGAGATGATTTCGGGGATTTTTAGTGTCCCCGCGGCCCGGTCCTCGACCAGGCCTCCACCCCCAGGAAGCAGCCCGTGACAGCTGACTAACTCCCGAGTACCTATTTACTGCTAGGTAACAGGAGCATAGGGTGAAAGAAACTCTGCCCATTGTTTCTCGCCGGCGCCTGGGATCGAACCCAGGACCACAGGATCACAAGTCCAGCGTGCTGTCCGCTCGGCCGACCGGCTCCCCATGACGAGGATTCGAACCTGCGTACGGGAGCATCCCAGACACTGACAATCATTAGTCTCTTCCTTATATGGGATATAAAGTTATAGTGTCTGGTGTTAATTTTGTACAGAATTCTTAAAACCAATATAGCTGGTGACGTTGGTGTCGCGCGTCGTGGCTGCACAAATTACAGTGCAGCTGTGAATCATATTTACAGATGTGAAATTCACTGTTAAGGAAGCGAGGCGTAACAAATGACTGTAGGTACCCTGGTCGTGAGACACTGGAACGAGGCAGGTGAGGCAGGGCAGCCGTTACGGCGCTAATGCGACTCTCTCTCTCTTTCCTGGTGAGGTTTTTTGAGATATTGGTGACCTCCGAGAGAGGACGTGGGAGGGAGAAAGAATGGGGAAGATCGCCGAGAGAAAGGAAAGGAACGCTGGTACAGAGGGAGGGAGTTACAGCCCCGCTCCTGTGCCAGGTAAGTCCACTACGGGCTCTCCATAGCCCGTGCTACTTGCCCCGCTCCTATCCATGAGGGTAGGTTGGGAAGTATAGATGAGGATAACATGTCAAACGAGAATGTTGTTTTAGATTCAGCTGCTCAAAATGTAAGTTCAGAGTAGCACGGGCTATGGTGAGCCCGTAGTGGACTTACCTGGCACAGGAGCTGGGCTGTAACTAGTCAAACGAGAAGGGTGGTAGGTAGGCGTATTGACAGATAGTGATTAGGGAACTTGGGAAGTGGAGAAAAGTTTAGTTAATGCACGAACAGTAAGATTTACGTTGTAAAGTTGTTAAGGAACAAAATATATAGAAAGTTAATTGAGAATGTACATAAAGTTGGTTGTAAGGTAGCAGCAGCAAAGGAGCAGTAAAATAGGTACCTGGGTGTTAGTCAGCTGTCACGGGCTGCTTCCTGGGGGTGGAGGCCTGGTCGAGGACCGGGCCGCGAGGACACTAAAAAGCCCCGAAATCATCTCAAGATAACCTCAAAAAAGGTAATGAGGGACATGGCGAGGAAAAAAAAATTAATAAAGTAAGCTCGGTCGTTAAGGAAGAAACTTAAATGCCGAAAATACTTATACAACACGTTAAAGCAGTAATAAGTGTCAGGGAGAATTAAGTTACCAACTTGCCGAGTAAAATCTAATTTGCACACGTGATTAGGAGGTAATAGGCTGGCGTTGAGAAGCGGCGAGGACGAGGCTATTACATTACTTCATGTTAAATGCGCCACAGTTGGACAGACGTCAATGAGACCTGCGGAGAAGCTCTAAAATATCACAGTACTTCCATCTCGCTGGTCAGTGCAGAGTAGTAAATACTAAAATACCATCTGGGTTAGACAGAAAATATCTGTATGTCAGGATATGCCCAAAAACGAATGGGTCGAGGTCTGGACAGAAATATCAGAAAGTGGGTCAAGACCTGGACAGAAATGTCAGAAAGTGGGCCAAGACCTGGACAGAAATATCAGAAAGTGGGTCAAGACCTGGACAGAAATATCAGAAAGTTGGTCAAGACCTGGACAGAAATATCAGAAAGTGGGCCAAGACCTGGACAGAAATACCAGAAAGTTGGCCAAGACCTGGACAGAAATACCAGAAAGTGGGCCAAGACCTGGACAGAAATACCAGAAAGTGGGCCAAGACCTGGACAGAAATACCAGAAAGTGGGTCAAGACCCGAACTGAAATACGAGTGTTTTTCTCAGCAGCATGGACAACATATTCCAAAGTCTTGAGGAAGCAGCGGAGAGAAGAGGAAATAGAAGTTGTGATACAGGAGCTTCAATATCCGAACACGGCCAGGCGCCCCGTACCATCCGAACGCAGCCGATGGCCAGGCGCCCGCGAACCATCCGAACGCAGCCGATGGCCAGGCGCCCGCGGACCATCCGAACGCAGCCGATGGCCAGGCGCGCGTATACCACCCAATGGAAAAAAAAATATATATATTGAAGTCCTGCACTGCGAAGGTTGTACATGATGTTCTTAAATATTAAGATGGTTATCATTTTGTAATTGTAGTAATAAAGGAACATGAGCGTTAGTACAGAAGTAGTTACGAGAATGCACACGGCCAGGCTGCGTTTCTGTATATCGGTGCGAGGCTATCTTTATGCTGCTACGAGCGGCGGGAAAGTGACTTGAGATGGAACGATAACATGTGAAATATTCTGGATAGCTCTATCCAGCTATCATGAAAACTTATTACGGGTTAATACGAAGCTTTATACGGCTGGTTGGCTACTTGTGCTTCACTTGTTATCTGTCCGCTCTTATCCTCTCCTCCTCTTATTACCTCTTCGCTTTCCCCTCTTCTTCTCCCTCTTCTTTTCCCCAAGTACGCCCTCTTCTTCGTTCCTCCTCGTTCTCCTGGTCGATGTTGGGGGTCGTGGTAACAAGAGGGTTGAGTACTGGCGAGCAGCGGGCTCATCTTGTCTCATGGCCGCTTCAATATGAGTCTCGCCAGAGCTTAATACAATTGTTTCTTTTGGAGGAAAAAGGATTTGAAGGACTCCTGTTATTTTGCTGAAAATCTCTGATGTTTGTGTGTGTGTACGCGCGTATTAGTGTGTATGCGTGCGTATATTAGTATGTGTGTGTATGTTAGCGTGTGTGTGTGTTTTAATTTATATTATTGGCGTGCGTGCGTGCGTGCGAGGTGAACCAGCCCTTAGTATAATGTGTCTCCTACCACCTGGCGTTTATCTTCCTTAAATTACTGTTTAACTTGTACTGACCTGGGGCACCAGATTACGGGCTCACCATAGCCCGTGCTACATGGACACTTCGTCCTGAGTAGCTAAAACTTTAACAACAACAACATGGGGCACCAGACACCCTTCTGAGAGGCAAGACGGCCTCTGACAATCGCCAAGTCACAATCGACTTGAGAATGGTCCAGGACGGACCGAAACGTCGTCGTCCCTCCACCTTCTAGTGTGTGGTCTGGTCAACGGCCTTGTCCTCTCTATCGCGACGAGAAGACAACGAAATGCTTAGAACCAGCAAAGTGGTGCATCGACGTACGATATAATGACAATTAGGTTCTTGGTTTTATATCTAGAAGTGTGAGCAACATAAATACTTAATGTCTAAAAGGCACAATAGATTTTCTTCATTATCCCCTGCGACCGGTCGGCCGAGCGGACAGCACGCTGGACTTGTGATCCTGTGGTCCTGGGTTCGATCCCACGCGCCGGCGAGAAACAGTGGTAGTTTCTTTCACCCTATGCCCCTGTTACCTAGCAGTAAAATAGGTACCTTGGTGTTAGTCAGCTGTCACGGGCTGCTTCCTGGGAGTGGAGGCCTGGTCGAGGACCGGGCCGCGGGGACACTAAAAAGCCCCGAAATCATCTCAAGATAACCTCAAGATAACCCCATAGTCATTAAAAAGCTTCAATATTCCAATTCCTGTCACTATGCCTCTTATATGGACGAAAGGTATAAGTAAATGGGATATAAATAGGCCATTGTGAATGTATATTCCTAATGCCACGAAATGGGATATAAGGAAGGGTTATTTGGGTAATAGCCAATGTGCACCATTGGATGGGTATGGGGTGCATAATAAAGCAAGAATCATCAATCAAGTTGAAGGGGAAAATTGTGGCGGGACATTGTACCACGTGAGCTTTTTGTTCCATCGTGGCCCAGTCGGTTAGGGCAGGTGTCTAGTATTCACAAGAACACTGGTTCGAGCCTCCTCCGGTGCTACATAGCCTTCCCTGCTTGGTGGCTTCTTTGATAATTTCTTGCTTCCAGCCACTCCATTGTCTCAAAATGAGGTTATACATTATAAATAATATTCACACACGCGTGTGTGTGTGTGCGTACGTGCTTAATGAGCGTGTGTGTGTGTGTGTGTGTGTGTGTGTGTGTGTGTGTGTGTGTGTGTGTGTGTGTGTGTGTGTTTCTCAACTCGACAAGAGTGCAGAAGAGTGGTGTTTGGCCTTTCCAGGACCTATTTACTGCTTGGTATACAGCTGGGGATATTACGAGGACGTGGTGTGTGTGTGTGTGTGTGTGTGTGTGTGTGTGTGTGTGTGTGTGGCGGGTCAGCGGCTTCTGGCCTCGCCTCTCTCATCAGTATTCGTAACATTTATTTTCATATCATTGTGAGCCGAGACCAATGTCTCTCTGATATACAACTTGTCTTTGCTTGACTTCTTAATGTTGGATGATTGTGACTGAATAAATGCTTAAGTTTGCGCTTCTGGGGGATGAGTTTGGTGTATGAAGGAGCATGTACTCACCTAGTTGTGTTTGCGTGGGTTGAACTTCGGTTCTTTGGTCCCGCTTCCCCCGTGTATTAACACACAAATCTTAAAGCTTAAAAAACCTGGTTAGTGAGTATTCCACATGGCAGGAGCCAAGAGGAAGGCAACGCAGCTTCACTCCGGACCTTGCTGAAGCTTAAAAGCCGCAGTAACGGGTAAGGGTTTTCTGATACCGTTATTTACCCTGGAGGTTCAGCAGTGCTTGGAGGCGTGAGAAGTGCAGCTGTGCTTCTGAAGCACCGGTTGCCATTGACCTTTTCTCCCGAGAAAGTGGAGGGCGAGTGATGTCCTAGTGAGAAAAGAGAGAGAGAGAGAGAGAGAGAGAGAGAGAGAGAGAGAGAGAGAGAGAGAGAGAGAGAGAGAGAGAGAGAGAGAGAGAGAGAGAGAGAGAGAGCACACATACTTCTCTCACATTGTACACACCGTCCTCATCAGTGTGTTTATGTAACCGTGCTGTATCTCTACTCCCATACTGCAGGGTGTACATAATTTCTCAGTCTCCCTATCTTCTTGTGTATGGAACTCCCCTCTTAACCTGGCCTGGCTCTCACTCACTTAATATACCTTTTCTTACTCCTGTACATTTCCTCCCCTTGTGTCTCTCGCTCCCTCATTCTTCTTTGGACAAACTTCCCCATCCTCATCCCAACAAGAAAGATTATTGAATCTTCTCTACGCCTCTTTGACCGCTGCTCTCTCATGTCTTTGCGTATTTTTATTCCTCGCCATTCCTGTGGGGGGTCTCGAGTCCACCTGGCCAGATCTGCGCGTGTCTTGGAGGAGAGAAGGAGCAAGTCTCGGTTACCACTCATATTTACATTGCAATAGATAGTTCCATTTGTATATTAGGAGATATGCGGTCGAGTGGAGAGCCAAACTGGTCTGTAAGACCGGGTGCGTTTTCTACAGGTCGAAGCTCGCTTAAAGGTAAGGCCAAGTTTACAAGTCTGGGTTAGGGTATTGTACAGATTTCGGTTACAAGCCGAGGTTTACGATGTAAACTCCGGCTTGTAACGGGTTGTTATAACGGCTTGTTATATCGTTGATTTCTAAATCTGGATTTTTTTTAGGAATGAATTTTCCTGAAGAGTTGGAACGTGACGTGTTTAACTTCCGTATTGCTCGTGGGGCCGACATGCAGCTATTTAAGTCAACTATTAAGAGGGAATTTTAATAGTTCTTGAATTAATAAACTGCTGCAGTTGAATCGGAGAGAGAAGGAACACAGGAAAGAATAGGTGATTGGAGTTAGGGAGAGGGATAGGGGAGATAATAAAAATGGAGGAGGGGTGAGAGGACGAAGTCAGGGTCCTGTGGAGGAAATGATAATCTTAAGAGAAGAGGAATGCATTGAATATATATATATATATATATATATATATATATATATATATATATATATATATATATATATATATATATAGATATATGACTGAAAACTCACACCCCAGAAGTAACTCGAACCCATACTCCCAGGAGCAACGCAACTGGTATCTACAGGACGCCTGTAGATACCTGGGGACCATTCAGGCTTGTTTGCATATATATATATATATATATATATATATATATATATATATATATATATATATATATATATATATATATATATATATATATATATATATATATTTCGTGCCTAATAGCCAGAACCGCACTTCTTGGCCTAATATACAAGGTCCGATGTGTCTAACAGGAAGAATGATATTTGTTAGGAATGTTATTTGAAGAATGATTTTTGTTATTTTCAAATATTTCTTTCCAGATTCATTATTTTCTAACAATAATAAGGAATTATATTAGGAACATATATTACTTAGTTATATTAGGTTAGGAAATGTTTGGATAAGTTAGATTAGGTTAGGTTACAAGGGAACTCCTAGAAAACAGCTCCTATGTTCTCACTAGTATAGGTTAAGTAATAATTGTAATTACGAAGCAAAAAGATGCTTATCTTAACATACTAAGAAGGTTAGGTAAGGTCGGTGTTTTCTATGAAGCTTTTCAAGATCAACTAAAATATTCACAATAAATTAGTATGTCACATATGCACTTATTTAATAAGTCAATATTGACTGAACGAAAGTGCGAGAACGGGTTGCACAACACCCACATTAACGACTTTTCTTAAACTAATTACAATATTCACACTTGGCAAGTATAGAATATATAGTCAACCTTTTATATAATTCCTATTAT
Source organism: Procambarus clarkii (assembly GCF_020424385.1). Taxonomy (NCBI): domain Eukaryota; kingdom Metazoa; phylum Arthropoda; class Malacostraca; order Decapoda; family Cambaridae; genus Procambarus; species Procambarus clarkii. The sequence continues at coordinate 4,297 of NW_025561921.1, read as the reverse complement.
TTACTTTCCAGGAGTTATACATAGGCTCCATACGAGCCGCCTTAATTAAGTACGTTAGTTTTGGAACTCTAATTCATAGCAAGGTCGCATCAGCTGACTGTTGGGAAGGGGGCGGAAAGCAACCGTTACTTGCATTCTCTTTCTCTCTCTCTCTCTCTCTGTCTCTCTCTCTCTCTCTCTCTCTCTCTCTCTCTCTCTCTCTCTCTGTCTCTCTCTCTCTGTCTCTGTTTCTGTCTCTCTCTGTCTCTCTCTCTCTCTGTCTGTCTCTCTCTCTCTCTCTCTCTCTCTCTCTCTCTCTGTCTCTCTCTCTCTCTCTCTCTCTCTCTCTCTCTCTCTCTCTCTCTCTCTCTCTCTCTCTCTCTCTCTCTCTCTCTCTCTCACATTCACTCCCTCTCTTCAGAGGAGGGTCTGATCAACATACCAGTCCTTATAATAATCTCTAAAACATATTTACTGAGTCTGCTGGCTTGGCTACACACAAAAATCAAATAATCAATGGGCTAAGATCAGGAAATACAAATTACGTATTCTAATATATATATAAAGAACAAAACATAAGCCTCTTATGTTCATTTGAACACATTAATAAACTTCAGTACTGCAGAGGCAACATGCTTGATCAACATGGTTGATCAGTCCAGCAACCAGGAGGCCTGGTCGACGACCGGGCCGCGGGGACACTAAGCCCCGGAAGCACCTCAAGGTAACCTCAAGGTATGCTAATTATATGACCATAATTCAGCCATTACTCGCTATATGTGTCAGTTATTGTCACTATGCTGTAGGCAAGTTAACATACATTAATCTATGCAATAAACACTGGCCAACCCCAACAACATACTTAAACAGAGGCTGTTAATGGGGGTTAATGGGGTTACAGAGGCACATAATGGGCTCAGGGACTGAACCCCATAATTCATTTAACAGCTTATCTCAAAATGATCATCTTAATACAACAATGTAACCTAGGCATTGGCTATGCAAATGAATCAGTGCCAATTGGCCTGGGTTTGCAACAGGAAAGGAATTTAGAATTTAATTATGACGAAACTATTCTATCTTATAGCTGTGATAGTGTTCGATTATGCTACTGATGAGGATGATATAGTATTATAGTGATGAGTTGAACAGTATGATGGCAGTTAACATAAGAATAAAGGTAACTGCAGAAGGCCTATTGGCCCATACGAGGCAGCTCCTATCTATAACCACCCAACCCACTCATAAACATGTCCAACCCACGCTTGAAACAATCGACGGACCCCCACCTCCACCACGTTACGCGGTAATTGGTTCCACAAATCAACAACCCTGCTACCGAACCAGTATTTACCCAAGTCTTTCCTAAATCCAGTTGGATAGTATGGTGCAAACCAAATAGTGTCGCATCTATCGAATAGATGACACACCTATTCGTGTCAACCGCATAGTTATCTTGAGATGATTTCGGGGCTTTTAGTGTCCCCGCGGCTCGGTCCTCGACCAGGCCTCCACCCCCAGGAAGCAGCCCGTGACAGCTGACTAACTCCCAGGTACCTATTTACTGCTAGGTAACAGGGGCATTCAGGGTGAAAGAAACTTTGCCCATTTGTTTCTGCCTCGTGCGGGAATCGAACCCGCGCCACAGAATTACGAATCCTGCGCGCTATCCACCAGGCTACGAGGCCCCTACGAGGATGGTGTCAAGCGAATATTAGTGCCAAATAGTGTGGTGTCAGTTAAACAGATGTCATATTCGTTCGAGTCACTTCTGGGGTGTGAGTTTTCAGTTGCATATAGTCCTGGGGACCATTCAGGCTTGTTCGCAGATGTCATATTGTAGATTCTGATATTACAGAATAGTACAGAAGTTAAGAATGTTTATGGTGGTGGAAAGTTGATGGAGTTATAGGGATGTTGTATAATAATTTGTGTTATAGAATTCATAGTGTTATACTGATATTTTGTAGTTAACTTAATCCATGCGTTCACAATTGATAATACCCTCTGCTTATTATTTTTTTTTTCAGAACGAACAATGTTGTCGTGTAAGTTTATTTATGTTGCACATGTGCGTCATTAGTGTGTCTTTTGTTCTACAGGTATGTTAAAGGGGCTGCCCTGACGCAGGTGTTGGTAAGTGTTCATACCTCGTGGGTGTTTGGGTGTTGAATACCTGCCTTGACGCAGGTGTTAGAAAGTGTTAAGGAGCATCCTTGTGGGATGCAAGGCAGAGTTTGTTGCCTTGTAATACAAAGCCCTAACCTAACCAGACATATTCGAACCCAAGCAACCCTACCTAACCTAACCTTCTGATGTATAGAAAATGTGGATACTTATGAACCGTTACTCATACCACTTGGCTTTGCGCCCAGGAGAGGCCACTCCAGACCGACAACCAGGGGGCCAGATTCACGAAGCCGTTACGCAAGCACTTACGAACCTGTACATCTTTTCTCAGTCTTTGGCGGCTTTGTTTACAATTATAAAACGGTGAATGAGCTCCGAAGCACCAGGAGGCTGTTTACAACAATAACAACAGTTGATTGGGGAGTTTTCATGCTTGTAAACTGTTTAATAAATGTAAACAAAGCCGTCAAAGATTGAGGAAAGGTGTACACGTTCGTAAGTGTATAGGACATGGTTACTACTATCTCTGGCAGTTGGGCAGTTACCCAGACGGCAATGCACATCTTATTTATATATATATTTATTTATTTATATACAAGAAGATACAGTGGGTTTATGAGAGTACATAGCATAGATAATTTTGCATTCTTGTAAAGCCACAAATACACATAGCGTTTCGGGCAGTTAGTCAACATCAGTTGCCTAACTGCCAGGTGAACAGTCATTGCGTGTCAAGGGAACGTGTCCACTAACTCTTCCCCCCTGCCCAGGAATCAAACCCAGGACCAGGGAGTTGGGACCACGTGGCGATAATCACAGCCCAATTTGATTGTGATGCAATTTTGGTTTAACGACTCGTTTGTTTTTTTAGAGGTCTGCTTGTGTCAGAGGCAGCTGTTGTGTCTGGGGATAGGGATAAGATCGATAGCGCCTTAACTATCCAACGGGGGCTCAGGGCGGCCCCGTCGTCCAAGGAACAAAGGACCAGAGAGGTAAGGCGTTAGAAATGTATGGCCAGGTGCCGTCACAGAAAACGGGCGAGGATGCCAGACTGGCAAAGGTTAAACTGCTCTAAATCTCAAACCTGTCCTCTTTATAAATTACGTCTGAATTTGGCCGTTTGCCCGTATGGCCGAAAATTGGACGTAATTTGAAAATGAAAAATAATGGGAAATTGTTCCCAAACAACAAGTTAAGGGTCCTTTGGTACACACAGAGATCACGCTAACGTGATGCATCAAATGAACAAATCCACTAGGGCCTTGACGAGGATTCGAGCCTGCGTTCGGGAGCATCCCAGACACTGCCTTAAATGTCGTAGCTCAGTCGATTAAGGCAGTGTCTGGGATGCTCCCGGACGCAGGTTCGAATCCTCGTCACGGCCCTTGTGGATTTGTTTATTGGTCCTCTGGTACTTTAGGAGGATAGGAAGTTCTCCTACGGTTTCAAAAAGTCATGAAAACCATTAATTGAACGTTTCCTCTCCTAACCTAACCGAGGAAGCCGGAGGATTCAAAACAGAAAACGGGGACAGTACGACACTTTTGTAAGCCGATTTCATTTCAAAAAAACGTCCATTTTTGGCCATACGGACAAATGAGCGAAAAACGACGTAGTTTTAAGAGGCCGGGTTGCTAAATCCAGCCTTACGAAATGTCGCGATGTACAAATGAACAAATCCACAAGGGCCGTGACGAGGATTCGAGCCTGCGTCCGGGAGCATCCCAGACACTGCCTTACTTACTTACTTATTCGACGCAGGTTCGAATCCTCGTCACGGCCCTTGTGGATTTGTTCATTTGATGAATCACGTTAGTGTGATCTCTGTGTGTCGCGATGTATTTTCATTCATTTGTTCTAATATCTCTTAATTTTTCTCTCTATTACTCTCTTCTTCTCTTTCTCTCCATCTATTTGTCTCCTCATCTCTCTCTTCCTCTCACCCTCCATCCCTCACCCCCCCCCCCTCCACGAGGTCATTTAAGCTGCTGCTCTCCAGAAAAAAAAAACATACATTTGGCAGATGACTTCTGGTCTGGTGTCAATTTGGTTGTTCGTGATTTTCAGGGTTATTGCTGTCAGCAGTTGTTAATGTTGTTGTTGCCTCATATCCCAGCTTGTCTTGGCTCAAGTTAAGATCATTAATTTTTCGTCCAATTTTCGACCATACGGGCAAACGGCCAAATTC
>NW_025561920.1:7500-23620 GCF_020424385.1 Procambarus clarkii | reverse complement strand
TAGGATCGGATGTAGTCAAGGGCAAGGCCTCGGATTCCATAATGCTGGAGTTTAAGTAAGAGGTAGTTGTGATTAACAGTATCAAAGGCTTTTCTTAGGTCAATGAAGAGTCCAATCGGAACTCATTTTTGTCAAGGGCTGAGTAGATAACGTCAAGGAGACTAATGATTGCATCGTTGGTGCTCTTTTGGGACCGGAAGCCAAACTGGCAGGGGCTGAGTATGTCGAATTTTACGAGGTAGGAATAGAGCTGTTTGTAAATAATTTTTTCAAATATTTTTGATAGAATGGGTAGATTTGATATTGGTCTATAATTGTTTATGTCCGCCGGATTGCCTCCTTTATGGACTGGCGTTACTCTTGCTTTTTTGAGGATATCAGGGAAGGTGTGACACTCCATAGATTTGTTGAACAGTAGTGCTATGGGTGGGGCAAGGGCATGGGAGGCTCTCTTGTACACAATGGACGGAATTTCACTGGTGTTCCCTGCCTTGGTTTTTAGAGAGTGTATGATGGACACAACATCTGCCGGGCTGATTGGTGAAAGGAGAAGAGAGTTTGGATAGCTGCCTGAGAGATATGTGTTGATATGTGTCTGAGTCTGTGGGATTTTACTGGCAAGATTAGCACCAACCGATGAAAAGAAACTATTAAATTCATTTGCCATTTCTGAATCAGTTGACGGTATATCCCCATCCTTGTAGAGTTTTATTTGGTTATGTGAGTGTTGCTTAGTTCCTAGGATACTAGAGATAGTTTTCCAAGTGTTTTTCATGTTGCCTTTTGCTTCATTGAATCTATTCACATAATATGCAAGTTTTGCCTTTCTTATGATACTGGTAAGCATTGATGAGTACCTTTTAGCTACTTCCTTTGAAACTAGGCCAATCCTAACTTTCTTTTCATATTCATGTTTCTTGTTGATTGAGTTGAGAATGCCACTTGTGAGCCATGGATTGTTTAATCTTTTGTCAGTTACTTGCTTTGTAAGAAGGGGACAATGAAGGTTGTAGAGGCTTAGAGTTTTGGAGAGGAAGAGGTTAGCTAATGAATTTATATCATGGGTATTATTGAATTCAGAATCCCAGTTAATATTGTGAAGTGCCTCTGTAAGATTGTCTAAAGCTGATTCACTGTGTAGCCTAAATGAAAGTTTCTTGCTTTTTGGTGGTGTTATGTCCATGTTCGCTATGAGAAAGGTAGGATAGTGGTCAGTTGTTCTGTCGTAGATTATACCAGATACAAGGGGAGCTGTTATGTTTGTCCATATGTGGTCCAAGGTAGTGGCTGATGTTTGAGTGACTCGGGTAGGTTTGGTGATAGTGGGGATTAGCATACAGGAGTTCATGCTGTTAAGGAAATAGTCAACTTGAGAACAGTTTTGTTGACCCAGGTCAATATTAAAGTCTCCTCCCAGAATGATGTGGTTTTTGTTGAGATTGTTGTTTATAATAAGATTCCTTAGGTTGTCTGAGAAAGAAGCTATGTTAGTATTAGGAAATCTATAGATGGATCCAATAGTCAAAGAGGATTTAAGGGATTTAATTGTAAACTGAGCAAAAGTATATTCACAGTAGTCATCTCTGTCACTAATAACACAGTTGCAGATAAATGTATCTCGGTAATATATAGCTGTGCCACCACCTTTTTTATTAGGCCTACAGTTATGAATGGCTTTATAACCAGCTAAGTTGTAGAGTTGGGAATAGTCTTTATTTAGCCAAGTTTCTGTTAAAATAATGAACGATAGGTTAGTACCTAGTGCTGTGAGTAGTGCATTTAAATCGTCAAAATGTTTACCAAGTGATCTAACATTTTGGTTATAAACTGATAGATAGGTGCTATTTTGGAGTTTGTTTTTAGCCTGGTGTGCTGTGAAATACTTGCAATAATGATGATCAATGTGCTGGTTGGTATAGATATGAGACAGAAGATTTTGATCAGGATCAATATCAGTGTGCATAGAGATGCAGAGGGATCACGATACAAGATACACGATAAAGCAAAACACAAGAATAAGAGCAGATACAATAAAATAGTAACAATTTAGAAGTAAAATAAAATAAAATATGCTTGCCTTTATATTAAAATAATATAAATATAATATGCTTATGCTTGACTAGATATGAACTCAATGCTGGAGCTGCATACTCCAGGATTGGTCTGACATATGTGGTATATAATGTTCTGAAAGATTCCTTACACTAGTTTCTAAAGGCCGTTCTTATGTTAGCCAACCTGGCATATGCTGCTGATATTATCCTCTTGATATGAGCATCAGGGGACAGGTCTGGCGTGATATCAACCCCAGGTCTTTCTCTCTCTCTGACTTTTGAAGTATTTCATCTCCCAAATGATACCTTGTATCTGGTCTCCTGCTTCCTACCCCTATCTTCATTACATTACATTTGCTTGGGTTAAACTCTAACAGCCATTTGTTCGACCATTCCTGCAGCTTGTCCAGGTCTTCTTGAAGCCTCAAGCTGTCCTCCTCTGTCTTAATCCTTCTCATAATTTTGGCGTCGTCAGCAAACATTGAGAGGAATGAGTCTATACCCTCTGGGAGATCATTTACGTATATCAGAAACAGGATAGGTCCGAGTACAGAGCCCTGTGGGACTCAACTGGTGACTTCACGCCATTCTGAGGACTCACCCCTCACTATAACTCTCTGCTTTCTATTGCTTAGGTACTCCCTTATCCACTGGAGCGCCCTACTAGTTACTCCTGCCTGTTTTTCCAGCTTATGCATCAACCTTTTATGGGGTACTGTGTCAAAGGCTTTCCGACAGTCCAAAAAAATGCAGTCCGCCCATCCTTCTCTTTCTTGCTTAATCTTTGTTACCTGATCGTGGAATTCTATCAAGCCTGTAAGGCAAGATTTACCCTCCCTGAACCCATGTTGATGGGTTGTCACGAAGTCTCTTCTCTCCAGATGTGTTACTAGGTTTTTTCTCACAATCTTCTCCATCACCTTGCATGGTATACAAGTTAAGGACACTGGTCTGTAGTTCAGTGCCTCTTGTCTGTCACCCTTTTTGTATATTGGTACTACATTAGCTGTCTTCCATATTTCTGGTAGGTTTCCCGTTTCCAGTGACCTACTATACACTATGGAGAGTGGCAAGCAAAGTGCTCCTGCACACTCTTTCAATACTTATGGTGAGATTCCGTCCGGCCCAACAGCTTTTCTCACATCCAGCTCCAATAGGTGCTTTTTGACCTCATCTCTTGTAATTTCGAACCTTTCCAAGGTCACCTGGTTTGCTGCCACCTCTCCTAGCGCCGTGACTTCTCCCTGTTCTATTGTAAAGAACTCCTGGAACCTTTTGTCGAGTTCTTCACACACCTCTTTGTCATTTTCTGTGTACCTGTCCTCGCCCACCCTAAGTTTTATCACCTGTTCCTTCACTGTTGTCTTCCTCCTGATGTGACTGTAGTAGCTTTGGTTCGGTCTTGGCTTTATTAGCTATATAATTTTCATACCTTTTCTCAGCTTCTCTTCTCACACTAACATACTCGTTCCTGGTTCTCTGGTATCTCTCTCTACTTTCTGGTGTTCTGTTATTACGGAAGTTCCTCCATGCCCTTTTGTTCAGCTCCTTTGCTTTCATACATTCATTATTAAACCACGGATTCTTCTTTTGCTGGAGTATAACTATCTTTGGAGATTTTTATCTTATTATGTGAATGTTGTTTAGCTCCTAGGATGTTAGAGATGGCTCTCCATGTGCTTTTCATGTTGCCTTTTGCTTCTTTGAATCTATTCTCGTAATAGGAACGCTTTGCTCTTATTATCCTGGTAAGCACTAATGAGTACCTCTTAACTACTTCCTTTGCAACTAGGCCAATCCTAAGTTTTTTTCATATTCATGTTTCTTGTCGATTGCTTTAAGTATGCCACCAGTGAGCCAGGGAATATTTAACCTTTTGCCAGTAACTTGCTTGGTGAGGAGAGGACAATAAGTATTGTAAATGCTTAGAATTTTGGAAAGAAAGAGGCTAGTTAACGAATGATTATCCTGTGTATTGATAAATTCAGATTCCCAGTTTACATTGTGGAGAGCATTTGTGAGATTGCCTATTGCCGCTTCACTTTGTAACCTTTAGTTAGTTTAGTTCATTTATTATGCACCCCATACCCATCTTGTGGGCGGTAGTGGAAAGGGTTACAGAGGCACATAATGGGCTCAGGGACTGAACCCCACAATTCATTTAGCTAAGCAAGTTACAATCTTGATGAGCTAGTTACAAAATTCAATATAAGTCATCACATCAACAATGGGTTCGAGATCGACCTCAAGTACAGGTTCTAAATTAAGCAACTGACATGTGGAGAGCTAGTGTCAAAATTTATATGTTTGTCCTGTACACCGCCCCCCATTCAGTGGGCAGCGGTGGATAGGTTACAATCACTTAGTTACTACCTACAGTTAGCAAACTGGGGATATTTGGCTAAAATTTCTGGTAGCAGATCATTTTGAATGAAATATTGACACATCGCTGGAACATTGGTTATAGAATTGTCTCTAAATTCACGTATCTTTTCGCACTCCATCACATAGTGACGGAGGGTGTGCGAATAATTTTGTTGACACAGTTTACATTTGGTCAGGTCTACATCAGCAGATAATGAGAATTCCCAGAGATACTTGTAACCGAGTCTAAGCCGAGCAGTAGTAACATCTAGAAGTCTGCTGATTTTATTGGATGATCCATAGATGTGTGGCTCCTCTTGCATGATAGTATGATGATAGATGGAATTACTGGTGTCAATTTCACTTTGCCTCAGATCTACAAGATCTTGTTGAAGTTCTCGGTGTACTGCTGCTCTCAGATTGCGCATTGACAATCCAAGGTTACACTCAACGGCGCCTTTAAAGGCAGATTCTTTGGCTAACTTATCAGCTCTATCATGCTTTCGGAGGCCAACATGAGATGGAGACCACATGAAATGGACTCTGTTACCATCCTTAATAATTTTGTTGTATTTGTGTCTAGCTTCGGACACGAGCATGTTACAGTTATGTCTTAAAGAGTTGAGAGCATTTAAGGATGATACAATACAATACAATACAATTTATTTAGGTAAGGTACATACATACAATAAATATTTACAAGGATTGTTTAACTTATAGGTATAGCTAGTACATACAATGCCTAAAGCCACTATTACGCAAAGCGTTTCGGGCATGATAAACTTAAATGACAAGCTTAATACTAATTGAGCATAATGAGTAGAATGAAAACAAGAAATGAAAACATAGATGACAAAGCAGCACAAATACAATTATGTCGACAAACAGCGCTCTTTAAAGAAAAAAACAGACATTGGTTGACAATAGAAGGGTAAGGTAGGTTACAGGGAATTTATTAGGTATAGCTTCGCTTTTAACTTAAACTGGTTGAGAGAGGTACAGTCTTTAACATGGTTGGGAAGGTCATTCCACATTCTGGGCCCCTTGATTTGTAGAGCATTTCTAGTTTGATTAAGTCGTACTCTAGGAATATCAAAACTGTATTTATTTCTGGTGTGATGCTCATGGGTTCTGATACAACCTTCTATGAAGCTTTTGAGATCAGGATTGGCATTATAGTTTAGCGTTTTATATATGTATAATACACATGAGAGAATGTGTAGTGACTTAATGTCTAACATATTCAGAGATTTAAGTAGGGGTACCGAGTGGTGTCTGGGGCCAGAATTGGATATTGTCCTAATAGCAGCTTTGTGTTGAGTAATTAGAGGACGTAAGTGATTTTGGGTAGTAGAGCCCCAAGCACAAATACCATAGTTGAGATATGGATAGATAAGGGAGTAATAGAGAGTCACCAGGGCAGGGCGTGGTACATAATATCTGATCTTAGAAAGAATGCCCACAGTTTTTGAAACTTTTTTTGATATGTTTAGAATGTGTCCCTGGAAATTAAGCTTGTGGTCAATGAGAATGCCAAGGAATTTGCCATCTAATTTGTTACAAATTTGGGTATTGTTTATTTTGAGATTTATTTGATTAGAGGATTTATTGCCAAACAGAATATAAAAGGTTTTGTCAATGTTAAGGGTGAGTTTGTTGGCAGTTAGCCACAGATGGACTTTATTTAGCTCAGTATTTACTGTGGCATTTAGAGCAAGGGGATCAGGACTGGAGTAAATAAAGGTTGTGTCGTCAGCAAATAGAATTGGTTTGAGGTGTTGGTAGGCATTTGGAAGGTCATTAATGTAGATGAGAAAGAGGAGAGGGCCAAGTATGCTGCCCTGGGGAACACCAATGTTGATGGGTAGGGTGGGAGAAATTGTATTATTCACAGAAACATATTGGAGCCTGTCAGTAAGGTAGGATTTGAGGTATTGTAGGGAGTGTCCTCTGACTCCATAATGATGTAATTTAAGAAGAAGGTTTTGGTGGTTGACAGTGTCAAAAGCTTTACGCAGGTCCACAAACAACCCAACAGAGAACTCATTTTTATCAAGAGCTGTATGAATCGAGTTAAGCATACTAATAAGTGCATCGTTAGTGCTTTTTTTGGGTCTGAAGCCATATTGGCAAGGGCTAAGTATATTGAGTTTGGCTAGATATGAGTAAAGCTGCTTATAGATTAGTTTTTCAAAAATTTTTGACAAGTTTGGCAGGATAGATATAGGTCTGTAGTTGTTAACATCTGTGAGATTACCACATTTGTGGACAGGCGTTACTCTCGCTTTTTTTAGAATATCTGGGAAGGTTTGGAGTTCAAGTGACTTGTTGAAGAGCAAAGCAATAGCAGGGGCTAAAGATCTGGAGGCTTTTTTGTAAATTAAAGTTGGTATCTCCTCAAGGGCACCAGACTTGGTTTTAAGGGAAAGGATTATCTCATTGACGTCAGTGGAATTAATAGGCTTTAGGTACAGAGACTGTGGATAGTTACCTGAAAGATAGTCATTAATGTCTGTACTGGAAGATGGAATATCATTTGCAAGGGATGAACCAATGGAAGAGAAGAACCTATTGAACTCAGTAGCAGAATCAGAGGCTGAAAGCTGACCATCGTTATTAGACAGGAGAGTCGGTTTGTTGTTTAAAGACTTCTTTGATCCCAATATTTGAGAAATTGTTCTCCAAGTTTGTTTAATGTTGCTCTTTATTTTGGTAAATTTATCTTCGTAGTATTTAGTTTTGGCTCGTCTAATTATCTTAGACAGCAATAATGAGTAATTCTTTGAGAATTCTTTGGAGACAATTCCTAACCTATACTTCTTCTCAAGGTCATGTTTTTTATTAATAGATTTAAGTATTCCCTTTGTAAGCCAGAGATTGTTAAGCCTTTTGGTTGTGACTTGTTTTGTAAGCATAGGACAGTGGGTATTATAAAGGCTAAGAGTTTTTTGAAGAAAAGATTGTACTGCAAGGTTGATGTCCACTATGTTACCTAACTCGGACTCCCAGTTGACATTATCAGCAGCAGTTATAAAATTGTCTATAGCAGTTTCATTGTGCAGTCTAAAACGTATCACTCTTGACTCAAGAGGTGGTTTGCTAATGTTAGTTAAGAGAAATGTGGGGTAATGATCTGTAGTGCTATCGGTGATTATACCTGAAGTAAGCGGAGAGGTTATGTTTGTCCAGATGTGATCGAGCGTTGTGGCAGTGCTATCAGTGATTCTAGTAGGTCTAGTGATTAAGGGTACGAGGAAGCAGGAATTCATACAGTTGAGGAAACTAACAGCAGTGGGGTGTTCAGGCTCGCAGAGGTCAATATTAAAGTCCCCTGCGATAATTAGGTGGTTTTTGTTCAGTCTGTTATCAAGTATTAGATTTCTAAGGTTTGAGTTGAATTCGGACACATCAGTGTTAGGAATTCTATAAACTGCACCCACAGTCAGGACAGACTCGGCACCCTTGACTCTGAAGCTGGCGAAGATATACTCCCCATAGCAGTCTCTGGTTCTAATTTCTTTTAAGCATGTTAGTTCTTGGTGGTAGTAAAGAGCAGTGCCACCACCTCTCTGAATTTGACGACAGTTGTGAATTGCTGAGTAGTTAGGCATGTTAAAGAGCTGAGTAGTATCCTCTTTCAACCATGTTTCAGTAAGTATAATAAAAGAGAATTTGTTGTCAATAGTTTCAATCAAGGCACTAACATCATCGAAGTGTTTACCTAGGGATCTAACGTTCAAATTGATTACAGAGATATTGTGATTATGAGTTAATACATTGTTTACATCATGTGCTGCAAAATATCTGCAATTTAGATCATTAAAGTGATAATTGTCATAGATAGTGGATAAGAGGTTAAGTTCAGGGTCTATACTTGTCTGCATAAAAAAAGCTGATTGCAGGAAAAACAAGGGAAGAAAGGCAAATAACAAGGTAGAAATAAGCTATAAAATAGGGAAAAAGATGTACACAATACAGAACAAAGCAAACTCAAAAGGGGCTTACAGGGGTACAATGGAGTAAGGGAGTATGGCTAGGCTAGGCAACCTAGGTAATAAATGAGATTAACGAAAAAACATATAAACATGACTATACAAAACACAAGATATAGAAATACAAAACAAAAATATAAACAAGACTAAGCAATACAAAAACAAATTGAGCAAAAATGAAAAATGAGGTAGATTGCTTACAAGTACTCTCAGGTACACTGTAAGTAACAATTTGCAATTTGAGATACAGGCAAAGCCAGGGGTACAATGGAGTAAGGGAGCATGGCGAGGCTAGGCAACCTAGGTAATAAATGGAATCAAAGAAAAGTTGAATAATAAGCATAGGCAAATTTAAGCTAATGATTATTAATTATAAATAGTTCAGTTATGACTGTATAATTAATAAGACCTGAAGAACTATTTATGCACTCAATTAAAAAATTTCAGATAAGGAGTCACTTACAATTAATGTATCAAGTTTTGAGACTTGTACACATTTCAGTGCAAGGATCAAGGCAAATAGTTCAGTCTGAAGGGTAGAGGCCCAGTTGTTTATACGGACTCCCCACTCAAAGTATAGGCCATCGCCCATTGTCAGGACAACTGCACTTCCAGCTGCACCCGTGGTGCGGTGTAGGGAACCATCAGTGTATATAATTTGAGAGAGAGAATGCTCTGTGGACAGAGCATCAATATGGCTTAAGGCGTTGAGCTTTGCCTCAAGACGAAGCTTGGGCTGATCTCTAATTTGCTTCTTGGGTGGAAAGGGAGGGATTAAAACTGGAGCTAATAGATCAGCATTAAGTATTTTGTTCTCTCCTAATTCCATGTATGACTGGCCATCCTGTGAGGTGAGGATGTTGGGTGAGCTTGTAGCTGGTTTTTGCTCTACACTGTGTGGTCCTTTATACAGAATAGGGAAGCAGCACATTGCTGTGTATACCTAAACATGTTTAAAAATACATTGTTTGAGAGGAGTTTTGTAGAAACTGGTAAGAGTAATTATAATATAATGTTTCCATGATTCAGTGCTTACCTCTTGTGAAAATTGCTTAGAGTTGTTTAGTCAGAGTTGATTTGTTTTTTGTATTGAGGCTGGTATTTTCTAAATTGATTCCATGTACAGTATGTCTAACCATCCTGTGAGATGGGAGTACGTATTAGATAAACTTATAGCTAGTTTTTTATCTACACTGTGTAATAGTCCATATAGAATAGGGTAGCAGCACATTGCTGTGTATACCTAATCTTCTTAATAAAAAAAATCAGTAATAAAGATTTTAAATTATAGTTTGTATTATTACAAATACAGTACTGTATTATCCTTATTAAATCATGTTGACCATGGATCATTAAGATCTCATGTTGATATGTAATACAAGTCATATTTCTTTTGAACTGCTAATCCATGCTAATCATTCATTAAATTGTGCATTATGTCTCAATTTTTCACTTCCTTGGATATACTGTACAGTACAAAAAGATAGGATAAAAATAAACCAGTAATATTTCTTTCATTATATTTTTCATTTAAATAACTGCATCAATATTTTTACAGCTGACAGGATTTGTTTTCCTATACAGGTGCATTATTTGTTAAAAAAAATTTGGTTTATTGTTACACACAATGGTGCTACATAGCCTTTCCAGCTTGGTGCCTTCTTTTAATATTTACTGATTAAAAAATAAATAATAAATACATTTTATTCAGGAAAAGTACATACAGTTGATTTACAAACATAATGTTGGATTTATAGGCAGAGCTAGTACATACAATACCTAAAGCCACTAATACTCATAGCATTTCGGGCAAGGTGTGGGGGGAAAAAACACAGACTAAAACTTAATAGTAATCGGGATTAGGTATAAATTGTGTTGAAAGAAGGAATAAAAAATACAAAAAGGGGGTTAACATAACATAAATCAGCAATTGCACATGTTGGTGAACAGCGTTGTTTAAAAAATAGCAAGACATGGGTTGACATTTAGGAGGTAAGTTAGGTTACATGGAGTTAATTAGGCAGTACTTGGTTTAACTCTTAAACTGGTTGAGAGAGGTACAGCCTTTGACATGATTCGGGAGGTCATTCCACATTCTGGGTCCCTTGATTTGTAGAGCACTTCTAGTTTGGTTACACACAGCCAAATTGAGTAACAGGAAGAGGTCTTGGACACAAATTTGTTCCATGCTAAATGTAGAGGAATCAGCTGAGTATTCCTCAAATAAAATAAGTTGCCTCCGCTTAATAGGTAAATAAAATAAGCATTTCTCAAGTAAGTAGCTGCCTCACCTCACTGCCTTACTGCTACATAGCCTTCCCGGCATGGTGCCTTCTTTTGATAATTACTTGTTCCACACCCAAATTGTATAACAGGAAGAGGTCTTGGACCCCTACTTCCCTCTCTCTTTTTTAATAATCTATATAGTCATAATTATAGCTTTAAGTATTCAATGAATAAAGTTTTTGACATTTTTACCCTTTTCCTTACCTAACATCATTTGTGCAGCATATTTTTATTTTATGTCTCACTCAGATTTAATTTCAAAATAAAACCAAACTAAATAAATTAGAAATGGGTATGTATAGCTAAGGTACACCCTTACTACTAGGTGAACAGGGGCGTTTGGTGATAGTAAATGATCCCATCAGGCAGGGCTCATCACCTTCTCTCATATTTCATGTTCACCAGTGTTTATTTACTTAATAACTACTGGTATAATATCTTGCTATTATAAAACTAATTCTACTATCACCAAACACATATTTACTTCAAGTTTCAAGCAGAGAATGCATATATAACTAACACGAAGGATTCCTCTTCACTAGATTCACCAGCTATAATATTTTGGTCATGTTCCAATATCATAAATCGATCCCAGTGTTATGTAGTAGAGAAAAAATGACTTATATCCAGTTTACGTAAAGCTACGAGTGGTCGAAACCACACTTAAATCCCAGAATGAACTTACGAAGGTTTTTCCACTTAGGGTAGTTAATTGAATACGGACGTAGCCGCCACGAAGGCGCTAAGACGGAAAACGCTCTTAGCTAAGAGGAAAAACCTTCGTAAGTACCTTCCTGAATCCGGCCCCAGGTTTTTTCGGACATTCCCCGGTAGTGTGCGGAAATACTGAAAAGTGTATACTCTTTTCAACTTTGTCACCTTAATTCTCGTCCTATGTCTTTCATTTTGGTATCAATGCGTTCGCAATAGAATTCCCAAGAGAATTATATGCATATAATATCAAAGACAGCAGCGCGCTCCACCCGCCGACAAGATGAATGTAGGCCAAGGGTACCAGAAAAAGAAAGCTCTGCCACCCTCAGGCAACTCTCATTACATTAGAGAGCGTGGTAATACTGAAAAGTGTATTCCCTTTTCAACTTTGTTACCTCAATTCTCATCCTAGGTTTTTCAATTTGGTATCAATGTATTCGCAATAGAATTCTCTACAGGACTAAAGGCATATAAACTCCAAAAGCCCGGCTTACCATCCACAACAAACAGAGAAAGCGAGTGTGTGTTACCCGGGAGCGCACAAGAGCGATAAAATGTATACACTCTTTTCATTTTGGTCACCTCAATTGTCATCCTAGGTCTTTCATTTTGGTATCAATGTGTTCGCAATAGAATTCCCAACTGGAATATATGCATAAAATGTCAAAAAACAGCAGCGCACTCCACCCGCTGACGTGATGAAAGCAGGCAGCGTTACCCAGAATTCCAGGGCCTGGCCTTCCATTAGAGAGCGTAGTAATACTGAAAGTGAATACTGTTTTCAACTTTTGTCATCTCAATTCTCGTCCTAGGTTTTTCAATTTGGTATCAATGTGTTCGCAATAGAATTCTCTACAGGTTGAAAATGCATATAAACTCCAAAAGCACGGCGTACCATCCGCACAAAACAGAAAAAGTGAGAGAAAGTAACCCGGGAGAACTCTAGTGCAATGTAATGTGTACACTCTTTTCACTTTGGTTACCTCAATTCTCGTCATATGTCTTTCGTTTTGGTATCAATGTGTTCGCAATTGTATCTGCTGGCATTTTACCCTTTGCTTGGATCTGAAGGGTTTTAGTCTCACCACGATGCAATCTGATAGTACCGCAGGTGTATATACCTATCTTCAAGCAGCAATTCACTCATTCAAACCGACTTATAATAGTTATCCATATATAAATGGTAACCTTTGTTCTTTAGTAGTTCAGAGCGGGAAGACATTGGCGTGCAGTTTAAAATCAGTCCCCCAAAAATTGGATAAAAACCTGAATTTTAGCAAATATTTAAAATTTCGATGCCATACTTCGTCATTAGTGGACATTTAGCAGCTAAAATTTTGACTCCATACTATGTCATTAGTCGGCGAAAGTGTTAGAAGCCTGTCATATGAAGAAAGATTGACAAAGCTTATATTACAATCTCTAGAAAAGCGAAGAATTAGGAGTGACATATGGTAGAGGTACACAATGGGATGAATGGACATAACAAAGGGGACATTAATGGGGTATTAAAAGTAGCAACACAAGACAGAACTCGAAACAAAGTGTAAAAATTGGAAAAATTTAGATTTAGGAAAGAACTGCATGGGTAAATACACTGGATTTGTACCTTAAGGATCATGTATGCAATATTACAGAGTTCCAATTAACTCCCATGCATGCAATTAATTTATGTTATGTTTGTTTTTTTATGTTAAAATGTTTTTGTTGATTTGTTTGTATATTTTCATAAGTAAAGCATGCTTACCGTCTTATTTAGATCCCTAGGTAAACACTTCGATGATGTTAGTGCCTTGATTGAAACTATTGACAACAAATTCTCTTTTATTATACTTACTGAAACATGGTTGAAAGAGGATACTACTCAACTCTTTAACATGCCTAACTACTCAGCAATTCACAACTGTCGTCAACTTCAGAGAGGTGGTGGCACTGCTCTTTACTACCACCAAGAACTAACATGCTTAAAAGAAATTAGAACTAGAGACTGCTATGGGGAGTATATCTTCGCCAGCTTCAGAGTCAAGGGTGCCGAGTCTGTCCTGTCTGTGGGTGCAGTTTATAGAATTCCTAACACTGATGTGTCCGAATTCAATGCAAACCTTAGAAATCTAATACTTGATAACAGACTGAACAAAAACCACCTAATTATCGCAGGGGACTTTAATATTGACCTCAGCAAGCCAGAACACCCTACTGCTGTTAGCTTCCTCAATTGTATGAATTCCTGCTTCCTCATACCCTTAATCACTAGACCTACTAGAATCACTGATAGCACTGCCACGACTCTAGATCGCATCTGGACAAACATAACCTCTCCGCTTACTTCAGGTATAATCACCGATAGCACTACAGACCATTACCCCACATTTCTCTTAACTAACATTTGCAAACCACCTCTTGAGTCAAGAGAGATACGTTTTAGACTGCACAATGAAACTGCTATAGACAATTTTATAACTGCTGCTGATAATGTCAACTGGGAGTCCGAGTTAGGTAACATAGAGGACATCAACCTAGCCGTGCAATCATTTCTTCAAAAAACTCTTAGCCTTTATAACACCCACTGTCCTATCCTTACAAAACAAGTCACAACCAAAAGGCTTAACAATCCCTGGCTTACAAAGGGAATACTTAAATCTATTAATAAAAAACATGACCTTGAGAAGAAGTATAGGTTAGGAATTGTCTCCAAAGAATTCTCAAAGAATTACTCATCATTGCTATCTAAGATAATTAGACGAGCCAAAACTAAATACTACGAAGATAAATTTACCAAAATAAAGAGCAACATTAAACAAACTTGGAGCACAATTTCACAAATATTAGGATCAAAGAAGTCTTTAAATAACAAACCGACTCTCCTGTCTAATAACGATGGTCAGCTTTCAGCCTCTGATTCTGCTATTGAGTTCAATAGGTTCTTCTCTTCCATTGGTTCATCCCTTGCAAATGATATTCCATCTTCCAGTACTGACATTAAGGACTATTTTACAGGTAACTATCCACAGTCTCTGTACCTAAAGCCTATTAATTCCACTGACGTCAATGAGATAATCCTTTCCCTTAAAACCAAGTCTGGTGCCCTTGAGGAGATACCAACTTTAATTTATAAAAAAGCCTCCAGATCTTTAGCCCCTGCTATTGCTTTGCTCTTCAACAAGTCACTTGAACTCCAAACCTTTCCAGATATTCTAAAAAAAAGCGAGAGTAACGCCTGTCCACAAATGTGGTGATCTCACAGATGTTAAAAACTACAGACCTATATCAATCCTGCCAAACTTGTCAAAAAATTTTGAAAAACTAATCTACAAGCAGCTTTACTCATATCTAGCCAAACTCAATATACTTAGCCCTTGCCAATATGGCTTCAGACCCAAAAAAAGCACTAACGATGCACTTATTAGTATGCTTAACTCGATTCACGCAGCTCTTGATAAAAATGAGTTCCCTGTTGGGTTATTAATAATAATAATAATTTTTATTTAGGTAAAGGTACATACATAAAGAGATTTTACAATGTTTGTTGGCTTTATAGATAGAGCTAGTACATACAATGCCTAAAGCCACTATTACGCAAAGCGTAATTTGTGGACCTGCGTAAAGCTTTTGATACTGTCAACCACCAAAACCTTCTTAAATTACATCATTATGGAGTCAGAGGACACTCCCTACAATACCTCAAATCCTACCTTACTGACAGGCTCCAATATGTTTCTGTGAATAATACAATTTCTCCCACCCTACCCATCAACATTGGTGTTCCTCAGGGCAGCATACTTGGCCCTCTCCTCTTTCTCATCTACATTAATGACCTTCCAAATGCCTCCCAACACCTCAAACCAATTCTATTTGCTGACGACACAACCTTCATTTACTCCAGTCCTGACCCCCTTGCTCTAAATGCCACAGTAAATAGTGAGCTAAATAAAGTCCATCTTTGGCTAACTGCCAACAAACTCACCCTTAACATTGACAAAACTTTCTATATTCTGTTTGGCAATAAATCCTCTAATCAAATAAATCTCAAAATAAACAATACCCAAATTTGTAACAATTTAGATGGCAAATTCCTTGGCATTCTCATTGACCACAAGCTGAATTTCCAGGGACACATTCTAAATATATCAAAAAAAGTTTCAAAAACTGTGGGCATTCTTTCTAAGATCAGATATTATGTACCACGCCCTGCCCTGGTGACTCTCTCTTACTCCCTTATCTATCCATATCTCAACTATGGTATTTGTGCTTGGGGCTCTACTACCCAAAATCACTTACGTCCTCTAATTACTCAACACAAAGCTGCTATTAGGACAATATCCAACTCTGGCCCCAGACATCACTCGGTACCCCTACTCAAATCTCTGAATATGTTAGACATTAAGTCACTGCACATTCTCTCATGTGCAGTGAGAGATATATGCATGTTTATACATATATAAAACACTAAACTATAATGTCAATCCTGATCTCAAAAGCTTCATAGAAGGTTGTAACAGAACCCATGAGCTCCATGCCAGAAATAAATACAGTTTTGATATTCCTAGAGTACGACTTAATCAAATTAGAAATGGTCTACAAATCAAGGGGCCCAGAATGTGGAATGACCTTCCCAACCAGGTTAAAGACTATACCTCTCTCAACCAGTTTAAGATAAAAACGAAGCTATACCTAATAAATTCCCTGTAACCTACCTTACCCTTCTATTGT
>NW_025561920.1:0-2500 GCF_020424385.1 Procambarus clarkii | reverse complement strand
CTGATTGTCGTACTTGGTCTGCCTCGGCGGTGTTTGGTGTGTTTGGGGAGGCGGACTAGGTTGTCAGCCCTAGGAAAATCCCTAATTGCTTTATTGACGGATGAGGCCAGTGTCGTGCCTCCTCTGTCTGCTACACCTAAGCATGCATTGCCAAAAAGTAACAGATTGTGCCAGGCTTTGATGGTATCAGGTGCATCAAGGTTATTTGACCCTCTGTTGACTTTTGCGATGAGGTCCGTGTATTTCCCTGCTATATATAAATATATATATTATATATATATATAAATATATATATATATATATATATATATATATATATATATATATATATATATATATATATATATATATATATATTGTGACGGTAACGCGTTGGTGTTCGGCTGTTCAAAGCTAGGGGTATGGCCTCGTCACATAGTATTAAAAAAAAAGCTTACGTCTAGCAGGGAGAAGTGTTAACTGTGTGAAAGCACGGAATATTCTGAGGACTGAGGTCGTGGCGGCCCCAGACATCAAGTAGTATGGGGGGGTGAGTGCAGTTGCAGCCAGACCGGCGACCAATCAGCGAGGAGCCGGCAGTAAGACAGG
The DNA here is from genome assembly GCF_020424385.1 of Procambarus clarkii. Taxonomy (NCBI): domain Eukaryota; kingdom Metazoa; phylum Arthropoda; class Malacostraca; order Decapoda; family Cambaridae; genus Procambarus; species Procambarus clarkii. The sequence goes on along the minus strand of NW_025561920.1, from coordinate 1,912 downwards.
TAGTTTGGCGGTTTGAGTCTGAGCAGGTGTCCCTGGCTGCATACGTTTTGCGCTCTGGCAAACCTTGGAGATGTTGTTGTCGTTGTTGGACATTTCTTCCATAGTAGTTTTATATATTTGTTGCGACGTATTTGTGGAGGGAAGAGCAGGCTCAATCTCTTGAAGGAGATTATCGTCACAATATATATATATATTAGTATATTTTGTATATATTAGTATATATTAGTATATAAAATTCTAGCACGAATTTTCTCAATCTTTCGTACATTTCTTTTCACTGTTGGAGGTAATTCAAAAATCAATTCTCCAAAATTCATTTTTATTTCTAGACTGACGCGACACGAGCGCGTTTCGTAAAACTTATTACATTTTCAAAGACTTTACACATACACAACTGAATAGAACTTACATATCTCCGATTTGTTTATATCTACATTTGAGTGAGGTGGATGGGGTGAGGTGGTATTTAATAGGGTATTAATTTCATCAACACAAGACAGAACACGAAACAATGGGTATTGAAATGGAAGTGATTGTAGAAAGCCTATTGGTCCATATTTCTTGATGCTTCTATATTGGAGCGGAGTCTTGAGGTGGGTAGAATATAGTTGTGCATTAATTGGCTGTTGATTGCTGGTGTTGACTTCTTAATGTGCAGTGCCTCGCAAACGTCAAGCCGTCTGCTATCGCTGTATCTATCGATGATTTCTGTGTTGTTTACTAGGATTTCTCTGGCGATGATTTGGTTGTGGGAAGAGATTATATGTTCCTTAATGGAGCCCTGTTGCTTATGCATCGTTAAACGCCTAGAAAGAGATGTTGTTGTCTTGCCTATATACTGGTTTTTTTTGGAGCTTACAGTCCCCAAGTGGGCATTTGAAGGCATAGACGACGTTGGTCTCTTTTAAAGCGTTCTGCTTTGTGTCTGGAGAGTTTCTCATGAGTAGGCTGGCCGTTTTTCTGGTTTTATAGTAAATCGTCAGTTGTATCCTCTGATTTTTGTCTGTAGGGATAACGTTTCTATTAACAATATCTTTCAGGACCCTTTCCTCCGTTTTATGAGCTGTGGAAAAGAAGTTCCTGTAAAATAGTCTAATAGGGGGTATAGGTGTTGTGTTAGTTGTCTCTTCAGAGGTTGCATGGCGTTTCACTTTCCTTCTTATGATGTCTTCGACGAAACCATTGGAGAAGCCGTTGTTGACTAGGACCTGCCTTACCCTACAGAGTTCTTCGTCGACTTGCTTCCATTCTGAGCTGTGGCTGAGAGCACGGTCGACATATGCGTTAACAACACTCCTCTTGTACCTGTCTGGGCAGTCGCTGTTGGCATTTAGGCACATTCCTATGTTCGTTTCCTTAGTGTAGACTGCGGTGTGGAAACCTCCGCTCTTTTCCATGACTGTTACATCTAGAAAGGTCAGCTTCCCATCCTTTTCCATCTCGTAAGTGAAACGCAGCACGGAACTCTGCTCAAATGCCTCCTTCATCTCCTGCAGATGTCTGACATCAGGTACCTGTGTAAAAATGTCGTCAACATACCTGCAGTATATGGCCGGTTTCAAGTTCATGTCGACTAAGACTTTTTGCTCGATGGTACCCATGTAGAAGTTTGCAAACAGGACACCTAGGGGAGAACCCATGGCGACCCCATCTACTTGCTTATACATGTGCCCATCCGGGCTCAAGAAGGGTGCATCTTTAGTACAAGCTTGGAGTAGTTTCCTCAGAATATTTTCTGGTATGTCAAGAGGAGTACAGGCTGGATCACGATACACTCTGTCGGCTATCATCCCGATTGTCTCGTCCACAGGTACGTTGGTAAACAGCGATTCTACGTCCAACGTGGCTCTTATCCTTGTGGCCCGTGTGCCCCGCAGTAAGTCAACAAATTCCTTTGGAGACTTCATGCTGA
>NW_025561919.1:57500-157162 GCF_020424385.1 Procambarus clarkii | reverse complement strand
AGTCAGCTGTCAAGGGCTGCTTCCTGGGGGTGGAGGCCTGGTCGAGGACTGGGCCGCGGGGACACTAAAAGCCCCGAAATCATCTCAAGATAACCTCAAGATATTGATCTGTGGCACAATTTACCGGGTAACAAAATAGGCGAGGGATCCCGGGAGTGTTTCAAGCGCAGGTTAGACATATATGAATGAGACAGTGTCAGACCACGGAGGAAAATTGAAAGGAATTTCCTGTTTCTTAAGGAAACTTAAGGAAATTCCTGTTTCAATTTTCCTCCGTGGTCTGACACTGTCACATTTTTTAATCACGTGTTTATTTTCGTGATTCACACATATATGAATGATTTTGAGTTAATATGGGTAGGAGTTGTAATTCATTTTAGTAATAAAGAAGTTAATAACAATAATGCTTCATATAGAGAAGTTACAGTGGCCTTTATTCGTATCTTATTATATAATAATGTAAGTCTGTAATGTAAGTCTTAATATCTAAGTGTGGCTTGGGAGACAAGACAGGTTATTACTTGAGAGGGAGCGGCCGTGTTGTAGAACCTGTGGGTCGGTGCTCTCCAAGATATCATTGTGTCTCCTGCACATTCCTCCACCGTCACGATCTGTCCGTCGTGACACATTGCTAGCAACTTGGGGCTGCGGTTGACGCCCTCTCGTGTCACTCATGACTGCCAACCCATCCTTCAAGATGATACCACTTCTAAGAACCTGAGAACAAAGGTAACTGCAGAAGGCCTATTGGCCCATACGAGGCAGCTCCTATCTATAACCACCCAATCCCACTCATATACTTGTCCACCCAATCCCACTCATATACTTGTCCACCCAATCTCACTCATATACTTGTCCACCCAATCCCACTCATATACTTGTCCACCCAATCCCACTCATATACTTGTCCACCCCAATCCCACTCATATACTTGTCCACCCAATCCCACTCATATACTTGTCCACCCAATCCCACTCATATACTTGTCCACCCAATCCCACTCATATACTTGTCCACCCAATCCCACTCATATACTTGTCCACCCAATCCCACTCATATACTTGTCCACCCAATCCCACTCATATACTTGTCCACCCAATCCCACTCATATACTTGTCCTACTGTTGGCTGAACCTACAAAAATGGTCTCTTGTATCCCAAACGTTTAATCTTTATATTATCGGAATGCTCCAAATAGCACACTAAAATGTGGAATATACAACCTAATCTATTGTTGTTGTTGTTATAGATTCAGCTACTCGGAACAAGTTCCAAGTAGCACGGGCTATGGTGAGCCCGTAGTGGACTTACCTGGCACAGGAGCGGTGTAAGTAGCACGGGCTATGGTGAGCCCGTAGTGGACTTACCGGGCACAGGAGCGGGGCAAGTAGCACGGGCTATGGTGAGCCCGTAGTGGACTTACCTGGCACAGGAGCGGGGCAAGTAGCACGGGCTATGGTGAGCCCGTAGTGGACTTACCTGGCACAGGAGCGGGGCAAGTAGCACGGGCTATGGTGAGCCCGTAGTGGACTTACCGGGCAGAGGAGCGGGGCAAGTAGCACGGGCTATGGTGAGCCCGTAGTGGACTTACCTGGCACAGGAGCGGGGCAAGTAGCACGGGCTATGGTGAGCCCGTAGTGGACTTACCGGGCAGAGGAGCGGGGCAAGTAGCACGGGCTATGGTGAGCCCGTAGTGGAATTACCTGGCACAGGAGCGGGGCAAGTAGCACGGGCTATGGTGAGCCCGTAGTGGACTTACCGGGCAGAGGAGCGGGGCAAGTAGCACGGGCTATGGTGAGCCCGTAAACCTAACCTACCTGATTGATTGATGAAGACTAAGCCACCCAAAAGGTGGCACGGGCATGAATAGCCCGTAAGTGGTGGCCCTTTTGAGCCATTACCAGTATCAAGAGCTGATACTGGAGATCTGTGGAGGTGCGACTGCACCCTGCGTGACGGGAGATGTCTCCCGTGTCAAGTGGTGACCAGATGGTCCTAACCTACCCTGGGCCTAAGTTATATATACGCCTCCTTAGGCCTCAGGGGGGTAGAAATAGCCTAAGCTACTCTATCCCTTTGAGATGTATTTCTTTCTTGTCTCAATAAACATACTTGAACCTTAGGCGTAATAAAGCTAATAAATGTTCTATATTAGGCCTATGCAAGTTTAGGTTTGGATGTTGCCTTTATTCTCGTGTCTTTTACGGAATTAATATTCAAAAATGTGGTGTGTGATGCAACAGTTAATTTTTATATTGGAACAATAGTTTGTACAGGTACTACCATTGTAGGGTTATCTTGAGACGATTTCGGGGCTTTAGTGTCCCCGCGGCCCGGTCCTCGACCAGGCCTCCACCCCCAGGAAGCACCCCGTGATAGTTGACTAACTCCCAGGTACCTATTTTACTGCTAGGTAACAGCGGCATCAGGGTGAAAGAAACTCTGCCCATTGTTTCTGCCTCGTGCGGGAATCGAACCCGCGCCACAGAATTACGAGTCCTGCGCGCTATCCACCAGGCTACGAGGCCCCTACGTGTGGGAGCTCCACAAAGTGTGGGTGGACTGGTGGTGTGGGTGGACTGGTAGTGGATTGGGGGAGACTCTTCTTCCACATTCGGCCTGTAACTCTCCGCCCTTTACGTCCAGATATGATTTATCTGGCGTTTTATGATACGTGAGATGCTGCTCAGACATGTGTATACGTCGTGTGTGTGTGTGTCTGTGTGTATTTACTATTTTGTATTTACTATTTGTATCTCCGGAATCGAGCTTTTAGCTCTTGGACCCCGCCTTGCTAACCAATTTATTTTTCTTCTATAATGTGTATTACATATATTTCTCTTATACGTGCACACACACCCACACACACACACACACCCACACACACACACACACACACACACACACACACACACACACACACACACACACACACAACACACACACACACACACACACACGTACACACACACACGTACACACGTACACACACGCCACCTGCTGCCCACTGCTGACCTCTCGCTGCCCCAGCCACCCACTCACCCCCCCCCTCATTAACACCATTCACCAGTAATGATGTTCTTTTAGCTTTGAAGTCATGGATGATCACTATTTTTTTGCTTCCATTCAAAGGGTTAACGAAGCTTTGACGTCGTGAGTATAGTGATAACAGGAGGTGATGATTGGGGCGTGTTGACCTTGTCCTCCAGACCTCCAGTCGCCCTGTGAAGCTCATGTAGAAGCCTTCTCTCTCATCTTGGGTCATCACTCCTCTACTGCTGAAGCTCAGGATAAAATGGGACACGCCCTTAAATATTCCCCTCCTACTTTGGAAGTGAGGAACTAATACAGAGATTCAAGACAGCAATAGAATTAGTTAGGAGCAAGGGAGGAATCCCGATCATATGTGGCAGTCTTCCAAGAAAGGGAGTGGGAAATGAATGGATGTCGAGGGCACTTGGTGTCAATTGCAGGCTGGAAAGATATTGCAAATCTAATGCATTTTCCTCCTGGAATCCCCTTTCATGGTAAGAGAATAGGAGACAGACTAAGAGTGTAGGTACGTGAGGTTGGGGACCCAAGTAGCCACTGGCTTCACTGTCATCCGTGCCTCTGCCGTGCTTGGCAGTGTTTCCGCACGTCCCCCGCCTACCCTCAGCGTCACGTGCTTCCGTGTCCCCCGTATCAGCACGGCCCGACATGCATGAGACTCTTAATATGAAAATAGTGTACCGAACGTCTTTGTAAATAGCGAATTTGGACGTGTTCCCAGCCGCCCCGGGGCCAAGACGTCTCCCGGACACGTAGTGATGGGACTTGTATAGGGCCGGGTGGACGGCCCTCGGGGGTGTCTCACTGGGGTGACCAGGGCTGGGGAGCCAAGTGGTGGTGACCAGGGCTGGGAAGCCATGTGGGGTGGTGAGGGCTGGGGAGCCATGTGGGGTGGTGAGGGCTGGGGAGCCATGTGGGGTGGTGAGGGCTGGGGAGCCATGGGGGGTGGTGAGGGCTGGGGAGCCAGGTGGGGTGGTGAGGGCTGGGGAGCCATGTGGGGTGGTGAGGGCTGGGGAGCCATGTGGGGTGGTGAGGGCTGGGGAGCCATGTGGGGTGGTGAGGGCTGGGGAGCCATGTTGGGTGGTGAGAGCTGGGGAGCCATGTGGGGTGGTGAGGGCTGGGGAGCCATGTGGGGTGACGAGGGCTGGGGAGCCATGTTGGGTGATAAAGGGAAGACGGAGACAGAAAAATACATGGATTGGAGGGCGTCGTTGAAAGTGAAATAGAGAAGGGGGGGGGTTGAATGAGAAAAAGTGACGGGGGACGTTGAAGGGGGAATTGAAGGATCGTTGAAAGAGAGGGGAAAAGGTCGTTGAAGGAGAGGGAGGGGGAGAGCGTTGAAAGGGAGGGAGGTCGTTGATGGAGGGAGAGAGGGAGGTGAGTAGAGACATGAGAGTGAGGAAGGTGTACAAGAGAGAGAGAAGAGAGAGGGGCCTGTGTGGATAAGGAAGAAGAGGAAGTGGAAGGGGAAGTGGATGAGGGAGCTCCAAGACGATATATAAGAAGGATAGAGCTCTAAGGAGGCGGATAAATGGGAATAAAAGATAAAGAAAATTAAAAATTAAAAATTTAATGGGGGAAGAGAATGAAGACCCCTTAATAAGGACACCATAGAAGAGGACAATGCCAGAAGAAACTAGCGATAGAAATATTAAGATTAGAAGGGAAGGGGGACTATCAGATGAAAGCACCACCCCAGTACGACTGTGTAGCACTTGGAAGGTGGTCAGGATAAGGAGTTGGGATTGAAATTGAAATTGAAATTGAAATAAGTTTATTGAGGTAAAATACACACAAAGGGATGAGGTAGCTCAAGCTATTCTCACCCCGTTCAGTACATCGTGTTAATATATACATAGACACACATCACAAATAAACATATTACCATGTGAGTTGGGATGGGACGGGGGATTAGAAGGGTCTTACCACCTCACTATACCTCACTACACCTCACTATACCTCACTACACCTCACCATACCTCACTACACCTCACCATACCTCACCACACCTCACCACACCTCACCACACCTCCCACCTCACCACTCCACCATCAAAACTTACGGGATCACCATAGCCCGTGCTACTTGGACATTTCGTTCTGAGTAGCTAAATCGAAAACAACAACAACAACAATCATCAACACTACTATGGTTATCTTGAGATGATTTCGGGGCTTTAGTGTCCCCGCGGCCCGGTCCTCGACCAGGCCTCCACCCCCAGGAAGCAGCTCGTGACAGCTGACTAACACCCAGGTACCTATTTTACTGCTAGGTAACAGGGGCATAGGGTGAAAGAAACTCTGCCCATTGTTTCTCGCCGGCGCCTGGGATCGAACCCAGGACCACAGTATCACAAGTCCAGCGTGCTGTCCGCTCGGCCGACCGGCTCCCTGGTCGGATGGTAGTCAATATTGTCACTATTATAGTCACTATTATCTCCTTGTCACACCATCACAACACCACCACCACCACCACCACCACCACCATCACTACCACAAATATCTCCATAACCATCTGGTCAACCAATAACTCCACCGCGTCTACCACCAGCTACTCCATCGCCTCCCCCACCACCACTCCCTACCATCATCTTCCCCCACCACCACCTCTCCTACCACCACCACCACCACCATGGTGATAGTGACGACAGATAGTGTAAGGTGGACAGACACAGCCACTTTAAAAGAGAGAGAAAGTAGGGCACGAGGACCTGCCCCACTTCCCACCTCGAAGCTGCAAACACAAATGTCTCGAAGAAATGCTAGCAAAAACTCGTCTATCCTCGTCCAGTGATCAACAAGAACTCACCTAACTGTATACCTTACCATGAGGTGCTTCCGGGGCTTAGCGTCCCCGCGGCCCGGTCGTCGACCAGGCCTCCAATTGGGGTATTGGGGTTGAGCTTGGGTTCTTTGGTCCCACGTCTTTGGTCTCTTAACACTCAATTAATTTGCATACAGGATCCTGAGCCTATTGGGATGTATTTTTGTATTTAATTTTATTGATATATACAAGAATTGTTACATTTTTGTGAAGCCACAATCACGTATTGTGCTTCAGGCAGGTCCTTAATATTAATATTTCCCTTAATACGACCCGCCAAATCGTTTAACAACCACGTACCCATGTACTGCTGGGTGAACAGAGGCTACAGTTAAGGATTGGTGCCCGGTCAATCCTCCCCGGCCAAGAAACGAACCCAGGCCAAAGCGGTCGCTAAACGCTGGGCGAGTGTCTAACCACTGCGCCACGAGGAGTGTTCTATCTATCATGTCTATATTTTAAGTTGTGTACGAATCAATTTCCATCACTGCGCATTTTTTGTGCATTCCGATTCGTCACTTTTCTTATACTGAAAAAGTAAAAAAGTATATATAATGTGTTACACACAGAGATCACACTAACGTGATGCATCAAATGAACAAATCCACCAATCCGTGACGAGGATTCGAACCTGCGTCCGGGAGCATCCCAGACACTGTGTCTGGGATGGAGCTCTGCTCTTTCGGCCCGCCTCTCAACTGTCAATCAACTATTGCTAAATACTAACATGATTTTTTCACACACACACACACACACACACACACCCACACCCACACCCACCCACCCACCCACACACACACACACACACACACACACACACACACACACACACACACACACACACACACACACACACACACACACACACACCCACCCACCCACCCACACACACACACTGGGTGGGGTTTGGGTGGCTGAGTGAACAGCGCTCTAGACTCGTGGACAATTATGTTTGCTCCGGGTGTTGTGTTATAGTGTAGTGAGACAGGCGGCTGGTGGCACGCTCCAGAGCCTTGTGTCCCGCCCCGACGACACTCTTCTCTCTAAACATTGCTCTCGACTTCACCAATAACACAATTACTGCACTTCATTACAAACACAGTAATTGGCCTGTAGGGAATGTGGGGAAAAAGGTTAAAAGCTGTGAGGAAACATGACATGCAAAAGAAGAGTGAAGTAATGGGGAAATAAGAGGCATATGAGTTTTTTATTCTGACACATATTACAACATCAATGGTTAGACTGGGTGTGGACCTCCGCCGCCCCCGCCGCTGCCTTGTGGTCCTGGGTTCGATCCCGGGCGCCGGCGAGAAACAATGGACAGAGTTTCTTTCACCCTATGCCCTTGTTACCTAGCAGTAAAATAGGTACCTGGGTGTTAGTCAGCTGTCACGGGCTGCTTCCTGGGGGTGGAGGCCTGGTCGAAGACCGGGCCGCGGGGATACTAAAAGCCCCGAAATCATCTCAAGATAACCTCAAGATAACCCTACACAGTAGGCGTGTGGGGCCAAGACATGTAGGCATCTGAGGAGCGTATTGGAGGAGGAGGGAGGGAGGGAATTATCAGTGCCAAGCCATTAGGAAATATATTGCTCTTGCAAGGGATCAGGATAAGAATCACGGATGGGCCGGGGGAAAGGAATGGTCGCCAACCACTTGGATGGTCGGGGATTGAACGCCGACTTGCATGAAGCAAGACCGTCGTCTAGCAAGTGGTTGGGCTAGACAAGGAGGAGGAGGAGAACGGCGAGAGACGAGGAGAAAGAGAGAAGGAGGAGGAGGAGGGAGAGAGAAGGATGAAGGGATGATAAGATTATCTGGTGAGTGATGCCGTGTGGGAGTCGTGCAGGTTGCCTCTGGCCAAGTGTAGCAAGTTTTAATAACGTGATGGATTACACAGGTGCACGAGGGAGGAGGTCCAGTGGTGAAGGGCACCCTACACGAGGGAGGAGGTCCAGTGGTGAAGGGCACCCTACACGAGGGTGGAGGTCCAGTGGTGAAGGGCACCCTACACGAGGGAGGAGGTCCAGTGGTGAAGGGCACCCTACACGAGGGTGGAGGTCCAGTGGTGAAGGGCACCCTACACGAGGGTGGAGGTCCAGTGGTGAAGGGCACCCTACACGAGGGTGGAGGTCCAGTGGTGAAGGGCACCCTACACGAGGGTGGAGGTCCAGTGGTGAAGGGCACCCTACACGAGGGTGGAGGTCCAGTGGTGAAGGGCACCCTACACGAGGGTGGAGGTCCAGTGGTGAAGGGCACCCTACACGAGGGTGGAGGTCCAGTGGTGAAGGGCACCCTACACGAGGGTGGAGGTCCAGTGGTGAAGGGCACCCTACACGAGGGTGGAGGTCCAGTGGTGAAGGGCACCCTACACGAGGGAGGAGGTCCAGTGGTGAAGGGCACCCTACACGAGGGTGGAGGTCCAGTGGTGAAGGGCACCCTACACGAGGGTGGAGGTCCAGTGGTGAAGGGCACCCTACACGAGGGTGGAGGTCCAGTGGTGAAGGGCACCCTACACGAGGGTGGAGGTCCAGTGGTGAAGGGCACCCTACACGAGGGTGGAGGTCCAGTGGTGAAGGGCACCCTACACGAGGGTGGAGGTCCAGTGGTGAAGGGCACCCTACACGAGGGAGGAGGTCCAGTGGTGAAGGGCACCCTACACGAGGGTGGAGGTCCAGTGGTGAAGGGCACCCTACACGAGGGTGGAGGTCCAGTGGTGAAGGGCACCCTACACGAGGGTGGAGGTCCAGTGGTGAAGGGCACCCTACACGAGGGAGGAGGTCCAGTGGTGAAGGGCACCCTACACGAGGGTGGAGGTCCAGTGGTGAAGGGCACCCTACACGAGGGTGGAGGTCCAGTGGTGAAGGGCACCCTACACGAGGGTGGAGGTCCAGTGGTGAAGGGCACCTTACACGAGGGTGGAGGTCCAGTGGTGAAGGGCACCTTACACGAGGGTGGAGGTCCAGTGGTGAAGGGCACCCTACACGAGGGTGGAGGTCCAGTGGTGAAGGGCACCCTACACGAGGGTGGAGGTCCAGTGGTGAAGGGCACCTTACACGAGGGTGGAGGTCCAGTGGTGAAGGGCACCCTACACGAGGGAGGAGGTCCAGTGGTGAAGGGCACCCTACACGAGGGTGGAGGTCCAGTGGTGAAGGGCACCCTACACGAGGGTGGAGGTCCAGTGGTGAAGGGCACCCTACACGAGGGAGGAGGTCCAGTGGTGAAGGGCACCCTACACGAGGGTGGAGGTCCAGTGGTGAAGGGCACCCTACACGAGGGAGGAGGTCCAGTGGTGAAGGGCACCCTACACGAGGGAGGAGGTCCAGTGGTGAAGGGCACCCTACACGAGGGTGGAGGTCCAGTGGTGAAGGGCACCCTACACGAGGGTGGAGGTCCAGTGGTGAAGGGCACCCTACACGAGGGAGGGGTTGTGAGTCACGGAGGGGCAAGGGCAGTGGTGGTGACGTTTGTGAGAGAGAGAGAGAGAGAGAGAGAGAGAGAGAGAGAGAGAGAGAGAGAGAGAGAGAGAGAGAGAGAGAGAGAGAGAGAGAGAGAGAGAGAGAGAGAGAGAGAGAGAGAGAGAGAGAGAGAGAGAGAGAGAGAGAGAGAGAGAGAGAGAGAGAGAGAGAGAGAGAGAGAGAGAGAGAGAGAGAGAGAGAGAGAGAGAGAGAGAGAGAGAGAGAGAGAGAGAGAGAGAGAGAGAGAGAGAGAGAGAGAGAGAGAGAGAGAGAGAGACAGAGAGGGGGACGATAATACGGGAGAAATAGGAATGGGTAGAGAACAAAGAACCTAGGAGAGATTTACTTAAACACAAATTGATTTTCGAGTATGTCTCTTTATATATGCGTGACACGGCAAGGAGCCTCTTGTTGAATCTCTTGTGATATAAAAAGATTATCGATATGTATATTTATTTGTGTAAATGATTGTATATATATGTACATGTGTATATAACATTAACAATTGCGTAACTGGCTTCAAAAGGCTAGTTATCTGGGATGCTCCCGGACGCAGGTTCGAATCCTCGTCACGGCCCTTGTGGATTTGTTCAAAAGGCTGTCACTTCCTCAGCTTAATGAACTATGGGGTTCAGTTCCTGAGCCCATTACGTGCCTTTGTAAACCTTTCCACCACCTCCCACGGGATGGGTATGGGGTGCATAATAAAGAAATTGCAATTGAATTGGGTGCCAGGAGCACCACCTTATACCTGCATCAGTCGACTTATACCTTACTTTATCAAGGCAGGTGATCACCCACTTGCAGTGCTCGGTATAGACATCGTCTCGGCCGTCTAGGAGGTTATCTTGAGATGATTTCGGGGCTTAGTATCCCCGCGGCCCGGTCCTCGGCCAGCCCTCCACCTTCAGGAAGCAGCCCGTGACAGCTGACTAACTCCCAGGTACCTATTTACTGCTAGGTAACAGGGGCATGAGGGTGAAAGAAACTCCGCCCATTGTTTCTCGCCGGCGCCTGGGATGGAACCTGGAACCACAGGATCACGCGTCCAGTGTTCTGTCCGCTCAGCCACCGGCTCCCTTAGGTAGTTTAAGAGTCTACACACAAAATTTATGAGAGAGTCTCGTTGATGACAGTAGGAGAGGAATGTCTTTATTACCTCTCAAATGCTATGGCGACGCCGTGGGGGCTGAGTGGGGGGGGGGGGTAGACTGGCTGATTGTTTGAATGGTGTCTGGCGCCGCTGGCGGCTAGCACGCGGCGCCGCCAGCGGCTAGCACGCGGCTAGCCCGAAACGCTGCGCCCGAAACGCTGCGCGTACTAGTGGCTTTACAAGATTGTAAATACTATGCTATGTATTCTCTCTAACCCAATGTACCTTCTTGTATATAAATAAATAAATAAATAAATAAATAAATAAATATTCGGAACAAGTTGCAAGTAGCACGGGCTATGGTGAGCCCGTTTGTGTTAGATTCTGGTTCTTTAAATAGCCCAGCAAAGCAGTTGTGAGCGGGAGAGCTGGGAATGTATATATATGGGGACAGGACACGAATTTGCTAAACCTATCTCTGTTAATTGACGATTTGGAATAATAGTGGTACTTAGCCTTGTGGGGGACTGAGCCGAAGAGGTTGAGCCCAATCGTTGAGAATATGACGAGTTTGTCTTGAGGTTATCTTGAGATGATTTCGGGGCTTTAGTGTCCCCGCGGCCCGGTCCTCGACCAGGCCTCCACTCCCAGGAAGCAGCCCGTGACAGCTGACTAACACTCAGGTACTTATTTTACTGCTAGGTAACAGGGGCATAGGGTGAAAGAAACTCTGCCCATTGTTTCTCGCCGGCGCCCGGGATGGAACCCGGGACCACAGGATCACAAGTCCAGCGTGCTGTCCGCTCGGCCGACCGGCTCCTAAGCTAAGTACCTATTACCTAAGAGGAAGTACCTAAGAGGAAGGGCCCCAACTGAGGCCCGGAGCATGCTGGGAGGTGCCTGAGCTCACAATTTCAAATATGCGGTGAAAATATTTTTCTTCCGGGGAGTGAATGGAGGAAGATAGCGTAGCGGTGAAAGATAGACAGTTTGGTGTACGCGCCTGGCAAGTTACGGTGGGGGGGAATGTGACAGGTGACAGGTGTGGGCCCCCTGTCCCACTGACAAGGTCCCAGGTGTGGGCCCCCTGTCCCCCAGACGAGGGCCCAGGTGTGGGCCCCCTGGCCCCCTGACGAGGTCCCAGGTGTGGGCCCCCGTGGCCCCCAACACTGAACCACGTATCACCCCTAAAACCCCCGTCTATCACCACAAATGCATTTGCAAGATTTGCATCAGGGAAAAAAGGACAGGCTAAAAACGAGATGGAAAAAATGGTGTGAGCATAATAAAGATGGAAGGGAGGGTCGAGAGCGCGTACAAGGGCGTGTTTATAATGAAGAAGAGAGAGGGAGAGGATGAGGACAGGTGACGGATTAACAAGAGGCTGGCGCCGTGTTCCGTCGCAGGAGGACAAACTCGACGAGCGAAGCGCAAGGACTAGGTATTAGACGTGTTGTGTAGGGTGGTGTGTGGTGGTGGTGGCGTACCTATTGACTGCTAGGTGAACAGGGCCACCAGAGTGATAGAAACTGCCCATTTGTTTCCGCGTCCGCCGGGGATCTAATCCAGGCCCTTAGGACTACGATTCCCGAGCGCCGTCCACACAGCCGCGAGGACCCCTGGCGGCTGTGTGCGCGCATTTATCATATTAGGGTCAACACAGGTGCGACTCCCATTAATTGTATATGCTGGGGCGTGTGCGCGCGCGCGTTGATGCATATGTTAACAGTGTTGTATGTCGGTGATTATGTTAAAATACAATGTGTCGACCTGGCGTGTGGAACACGAGGGCGCCGAGCGAGGTTAGACCTTTATACTAGCCTTGATTATTGATGTCGGGATTATACAGGGGTTAAAGTCGCAGCCACTGCCCCCTCTCCACCGGTGTGCCGCTGCTGCCGCCTGGCGGACCCTAGCCACCTCCACTCTTCACATGCACACTCCCAACACCGGTCCTCTCGAAGAATACATCGCATTTTCCCTGGAAACACAAACCGAAACTGTCTCTATTTTCCGCTTGTTACAACTTGTAATAAAATTGTTCCATCTTGGCTTAACGTGTTTATAACGTGTTAGAACGTTGTTACAACTTGCTGTATTGGTTGTTATGGTTAGGAAATGTTAAAACTTGTTCGAACGTTATACCAACGTCGTTGTTTCGGTGTGTGTTTGGCGGGTTGGCGTCAAATTCCGTCAACGGGCAAAATATGACGTACTATAAATCATAGCGACTCACAACGACCATTTTTCCATGCTGCGTCCGAAGGGGACGATACCGTTGTGGTCAAATGAACAAATCCACAAGGGCCGTGACGAGGATTCGAACCTACGTCCGAGAGCATCCCAGATGCTGCTGTAATCAAGTGAGCTACGACATGGTCAAAAGACCGTTGTAGTCTCTACCAGTGAGTAGAGACAGGTTGATGAGTGTCGACATCTTCAGGCAGTCACTCACTGGCTTCTTCATATTCATCTTCAGGCTTCAGGTGTGGGAAGATGAGTGGCTCTCCAGGCTGCAGGTGTGGGAAGATGAGTGCATCTTTAGGCTGCAGGTGTGGGAAGATGAGTGGCTCTAGGTTTCAGGTGTGGGAAGATGAGTGGCTCTCTAGGCTTCAGGTGTGGGAAGATGAGTGGCTCTCTAGGCTTCAGGTGTGGGAAGATGAGTGGCTCTCTAGGCTTCAGGTGTGGGAAGATGAGTGGCTCTCTAGGCTTCAGGTGTGGGAAGATGAGTGGCTCTCTAGGCTTCAGGTGTGGGAAGATGAGTGGATCTCTAGGCTTCAGGTGTGGGAAGATGATGATGATTTCGGGGCTTTAGTGTCTCCGCGGCCCGGTCCTCGACCAGGCCTCCACCCCCCAGGAAGCAGCCCGTGACAGCTGACTAACACCCAGGTACCTATTTTACTGCTAGGTAACAGGGGCATAGGGTGAAAGAAACTCTACCCATTGTTTCTCACCGGCGCCTGGGATCGAACCCTGGACTACAGGAGCACAAGTCCAGGTGCTGGCCGACCGGCTCCCTCACCGGATCTAGGCAACTGTTGTGGGTTGCATCCTGTTGAAGGCCAATAGTTGGCCTTGGCCCTAGGCCCTTGGGCCGAGGGAAATCTCCGTAAACCAAACCCAGCGACGGATAGGAAGGGTGATTAAGCCTCGCGTTAGACACAACAGAAAACGGTGGAGTGTGTGGGAGAAAGGGTCGGGGACTTGTCTAACACCTGACATGTTCAACCCGTCCTCTTGTTGTTATAGATTCAGCTACTCGGAACAAGTTCCAAGTAGCACGGGCTATGGCGAGCCCGTTGTGGACTTACCTGGCACAGGAGTGGGGCAAGTAGCACGGGCTATGGTGAGCCCGTAGTGGACTTACCTGGCACAGGAGCGGGGCAAGTAGCACGGGCTATGGTGAACCCGTAGTGGACTTACCTGGCACAGGAGCGGGGCAAGTAGCAGGGGCTATGGTGAGCCCGTAACTTACCTGGCACAGGAGCGGGGCAAGTAGCACGGGCTATGGTGAGCCCGTAGTGGACTTACCTGGCACAGGAGCGGGGCAAGTAGCACGGGCTATGGTGAGCCCGTAACTTACCTGGCACAGGAACGGGGCAAGTAGCACGGGCTATGGTGAGCCCGTAGTGGACTTACCCGGCACAGGAGCGGGGCAAGTAGCACGGGCTATGGTGAACCCGTAGTGGACTTACCTGGCACTGGAGCGGGGCAAGTAGCACGGGCTATGGTGAACCCGTAGTGGACTTACCTGGCACAGGAGCGGGGCAAGTAGCACGGGCTATGGTGAGCCCGTAACTTACCTGGCACAGGAGCGGGGCAAGTAGCACGGGCTATGGTGAGCCCGTAGTGGACTTACCTGGCACAGGAGCGGGGCAAGTAGCACGCGCTATGGTGAGCCCGTAGTGGACTTACCTGGCACAGGAGCGGGGCAAGTAGCACGGGCTATGGTGAGCCCGTAGTGGACTTACCTGGCACAGGAGCGGGGCAAGTAGCACGGGCTATGGTGAGCCCGTAGTGGACTTACCTGGCACAGGAGCGGGGCAAGTAGCACGGGCTATGGTGAGCCCGTAGTGGACTTACCTGGCACAGGAGCGGGGCAAGTAGCACGGGCTATGGTGAACCCGTAGTGGACTTACCTGGCACAGGAGCGGTGCTGTCGGATGCAGCTCCAGCTATTGGGGTTTACTGTAGTACAGTGATCTATACGTTCTAGACTCACACTCTGGGACCCCGGATTCGACTGCCGGACTGAACAGAAAGGATTGGACGCTTTTCCTTTCACCTCATGCCTTTGTTCGTCAAGCAGTAAAGAGATACCCATGAGTTAGGCAACTGTTGTGGGTTGCATCCTGGGGGGGGGGGGGGGGATTGACCTTGGGGATCGAACTCAATGTGAGTCTAAGGTATATAATTTTGACTCTTATATATACTTCATACAGGGACCGGAATCACACGAAGATCACGGATATGACTACTACACCTTTATGTTAAACCATAATGTTTATGTTATGTTAATACACCATTTAATGTATTAAATGTATATAATAATACACCATTATGTTTATGTTAATACGCCATAATGTTAAATCCCGCGGCCCACCAAACAAGAAATGATAGTTATTAAAGTCAAACTATTTGATGCCATTAAATATAACAGTTAAAGAAAATACTCAGTTACACACAGTACACATTTACACAAATACACAGTTACACACAATACACAGTTACACACAATACACAGTCACACACAATACACAGTTACACACAATACACCGTTGGCGACGGCTGCTCCAGCGACCACCAGTGTGGCCATCCTGGGCCCCAGTTCGAGCCCAAGTCCTCCTGCTGGTACTAAAGAGCCCCAGACAGAGATTTATTAACCTGACTCTAAAGTTAGATAAATACCGTAGTCTTACGACGCCAAAGAACCCCTTGTCGCGACGCCAGATAAATCTATTCACTTTGTCGGCCACAGGAATATATATATATATATATATATATATATATATATATATATATATATATATATATATATATATATATATATATATATATATATATATATATATAACTTTTCGGACACTCAACCCACCAGGGGACTCGAACACTGGCCAACAAGGTGGCAGTTGCATGCTGTATCCACTACACTATACTTCAAAGCCATATATAAGAGAGGTAGGAATTCTGGGGTATTTAACCAACCAGAACTCCAATCCTCTCCCAGGCAATGAGATAGTGTGGGACCTCGGATGCTCTTTCATCGGTTCCTGTTATATGGGAAAACTCAGTGCCAAATGCTTAATGCACAGACTACCCTATTCCAGTAGCTGAAGTTTATAACTTTTCTTGAAGTTAACTATAACTTGAAGTTTATAACTAAGTATAGTGTAGTGGATACAGCATGCAACTGCCACCTTGTTGGCCAGTGTTCGAGTCCCCTGGTGGGTTGAGTGTCCGAAAAGTTATAAACTTCAGCTACTGGAATAGGGTAGTCTGTGCATATATATATATATATATATATATATATATATATATATATATATATATATATATATATATATATATATATATATATATATATCCCCACGGCAGGTGAACACATTTGCAAAAAAGTTAGTTAGTAGTTAGTAACAGTTTATTGTTTAACAGTTGAGAGGCGGGCCGAAAGAGCAGAGCTCCACCCCCGCAAGCACAACTAGGTGAATACAGGTGAACACACACAAAGATTTGGATTCTTGCTTTCTAAAGCAGTGACTGTCTGTTAAGGAAATAATTACGGAAGAGGGGAAGCAGCTGTTGTATTTTTGTTTTGAGTAAACAAAATTGGTTGAAATAATGTTTAGCATTTTAGAGTTGGCTTAATTAGTGTTTAACAATTGTGTTCTTGCTGAAAGAGCAGCGTATAAAGCAGATTGTGTTAATTAAATGATTAAAGCGGCGTCTACAGTAAACGCTGATGAACATGGCTGTAAGATGGGATCGAACCCGCTACCCTGGGGCCAGATTCACGAAAGCACTTATGAACGTGTACATCTTTCCTCAATCTTTGACGGCTTTGGTTACATTTATTAAACAGTTTACAAGCATGAAAACTTGCCAATCAACTGTTGTTATTGTTATAAACAGCCTCCTGGTGCTTCGGAGCTCATTAACTGTTTAATAATTGTAAACAAAGCCGTCAAAGATTGAGAAAAGATGGACAGGGTCGTAAGTGCTTGCGTAACTACTTCGTGAACCCGCTATACCCTGGACCCCGGCGCAGGCTCACCACCGACCCAACCGTTACGGTTATCTTGAGGTTATCTTGAGATGATTTCGGGGCTTTAGTGTCCCCGCGGCCCGGTCCTCGACCAGGCCTCCACCCCCAGGAAGCAGTCCGTGACAGCTGACTAACTCCCAGGTACCTATTTACTGCTAGGTAACAGGGGCATTCAGGGTGAAAGAAACTTTGCCCATTTGTTTCTGCCTCGTGCGGGAATCGAACCCGCGCCACAGAATTACGAGTCCTGCGCGCTATCCACCAGGCTACGAGGCCCCCTCGTAGTGTAAATTACGGCCCCCATACGGTGGTGTAAATGGTCGTGTTTGGCCTGGGTGACAACTGGGAACACGTGGGTCGTTCTTATAATGGTCGGGCCCCTTGTGGAGCACTGCGGGCGCCCCCCCCACTGGCTGGGAGTACCAGCGGGCCCCCACCACTGGCTGGCAGTACCAGCGGGCCCCCACCACTGGCTGGCAATACCAGCGGCCCCCCACCACTGGCTGGCAGTACCAGCGGGCCTCACCACTGGCTGGCAGTACCAGCGGGCCCTACCACTGGCTGGGAGTACCAGCGGCCCCCCACCACTGGCTGGCAGTACCAGCAGGCCCCACCACTGGCTGGCAGTACCAGCGGGCCCCACCACTGGCTGGCAGTACCAGCGGGCCCCCACCACTGGCTGGCAGTACCAGCGGGCCCCCACCACTGGCTGGCAGTACCAGCGGGCCCCCACCACTGGCTGGCAGTACCAGCGGGCCCCCACCACTGGCTGGCAGTACCAGCGGGCCCCCACCACTGGCTGGCAGTACCAGCGGGCCCCACCACTGGCTGGCAGTACCAGCGGGCCCCACCACTGGCTGGCAGTACCAGCGGCCCCCCACCACTGGCTGGCAGTACCAGCGGGCCCCCCCACTGGCTGGGAGTACCAGCGGGCCCCCACCACTGGCTGGCAGTACCAGCGGCCCCCCACCACTGGCTGGCAGTACCAGCGGGCCCCCACCACTGGCTGGCAGTACCAGCGGGCCCCCACCACTGGCTGGCAGTACCAGCGGGCCCCCACCACTGGCTGGCAGTACCAGCGGGCCCCCACCACTGGCTGGCAGTACCAGCGGGCCCCCACCACTGGCTGGCAGTACCAGCGGGCCCCCACCACTGGCTGGCAGTACCAGCGGGCCCCCACCACTGGCTGGCAGTACCAGCGGGCCCCCACCACTGGCTGGCAGTACCAGCGGGCCCCCACCACTGGCTGGCAGTACCAGCGTGCCCCCACCACTGGCTGGCAGTACCAGCGGACCCCCCCACTGGCTGGGAGTACCAGCGGGCCCCCACCACTGGCTGGCAGTACCAGCGGCCCCCCACCACTGGCTGGCAGTACCAGCGGGCCCCCACCACTGGCTGGCAGTACCAGCGGGCCCCCACCACTGGCTGGCAGTACCAGCGGGCCCCCACCACTGGCTGGCAGTACCAGCGGCCCCCCACCACTGGCTGGCAGTACCAGCGGGCCCCCACCACTGGCTGGCAGTACCAGCGGGCCCCCACCACTGGCTGGCAGTACCAGCGGCCCCCCACCACTGGCTGGCAGTACCAGCGGGCCCCACCACTGGCTGGCAGTACCAGCGGGCCCCCACCACTGGCTGGCAGTACCAGCGGGCCCCCACCACTGGCTGGCAGTACCAGCGGGCCCCCACCACTGGCTGGCAGTACCAGCGGGCCCCCACCACTGGCTGGCAGTACCAGCGGCCCCCCACCACTGGCTGGCAGTACCAGCGGCCCCCCACCACTGGCTGGCAGTACCAGCGGCCCCCCACCACTGGCTGGCAGTACCAGCGGGCCCCCACCACTGGCTGGCAGTACCAGCGGCCCCCCACCACTGGCTGGCAGTACCAGCGGGCCCCACCACTGGCTGGCAGTACCAGCGGGCCCCCACCACTGGCTGGCAGTACCAGCGGGCCCCCACCACTGGCTGGCAGTACCAGCGGCCCCCCACCACTGGCTGGCAGTACCAGCGGGCCCCCACCACTGGCTGGCAGTATCAGCGGGCCCCCACCACTGGCTGGCAGTACCAGCGGGCCCCCACCACTGGCTGGCAGTACCAGCGGGCCCCCACCACTGGCTGGCAGTACCAGCGGGCCCCCACCACTGGCTGGCAGTACCAGCGGCCCCCCACCACTGGCTGGCAGTACCAGCGGGCCCCCACCACTGGCTGGCAGTACCAGCGGGCCACACAGTCTCCTCACGTGTTCCTGGAGGAAGCACTCAGGGTCCACACACACTTGCTGGGACCAATATCAGTGTTGGAATGTGTGCTCCTGTCCATTGTTGCAGTAATGTTATTATTGTCTGATAGTGTTACCTCTGTAGGTACCAGCCAGTAGGTACCTCTGTACCTACTGGCTGAAACCACTCCTCATATACACATACATATTGAATTTTGATTTTAAACTAGTAAGTTTTGACGCGACTGCTTTATTCACTAAAGTACCTTAGGGAGCCGGTCGGCCGAGCGGACAGCACGCTGGATTTGTGATCCTGTGGTCCTGGGTTCGATTCCAGGCGCCGGCGAGAAACATTGGGCAGAGTTTCTTTCACCCTATGCCCCTGTTATCTAGCAGTTAAATAGGTACCTGGGTGTTAGTCAGCTGTCACGGGCTGCTTCCTGGGGGTGGAGGCCTGGTCGAGGACCGGGCCGCGGGGACACTAAAAAGCCCCGAAATCATCTCAAGATAACCTCAAGATAACCTGTTGATGATTTGTTAGAATACCTACGTGAGGAACTGCCTAAATATAATTTGAGCTTGCAGACCAATAATGTGTTGGAACTTATCAAATTATGTATAAAAGACAATTATTTCAGTTTCAATGGAATATTTTTCAAACAAACATTTGGAATGGCAATGGGCAATCCCCTTTCCCCGGTTTTGAGCAATTTGTATATGGAGTTCTTCGAAACAAAGATCTTATCCAGGATTATCCCCTCTAATGTAGTCTGGTTTAGGTATGTCGACGATATTTTGTGCTTATGGCCGAGTGACCAAGACCAAATTGTTTTTCCTAATGAACTTAATTCTTTGGTACCTTCAATAAAATTCACATGCGAAAATGAGGAGAATGGTACTCTTCCGTTTTTGGACATTATGATTCATAGTCAATAGAAGGTTCAAATTTAATGTGTATAGAAAACCTACCAACGTGGGGTCGTTTGTTCATTATTATTCGAATCATCACAGTAAAGTTAAACAGGCAGTATTTTCAGGAATGTTTTTTCGAGCTTTGAGGGTATGCACCCCTGAGTTTTTTGATGAAGAGATAGCTAAAATATATGAAATTGGAAAGAGTTTACAGTATCCTAAGATGTTTTTGCATTGTTCATTTGGGAAAGCTAAACGTACGTTTTATAATAATGACCCCAAAGCGAAACCAGAAATTAGAAACTCATTGGTGGTACCTTATGCGATGGGATTTGAGAAACTTTCCCCAGTTTTTAAGAACCTTAATATCAATTTGGTGTTCACTAATAATACGATCAAGTCTAATTTAATAAAAAAAACTCCCCTGGTACAGCAGGTTGTGTGTATTCGATTCCCTGCAATGATTGTGAGTCTGTGTACCTTGGACAAACAGGAAAATCCTTACAATTACGTATGTCCCAACATGCTTATAGTATAAGAACTGCCCAAACGTCTAATGCTTTGTATCTACACACAAGTTTGTGTAACCACACTATTAGTTGGGATAGAGCGAAAAGCATTACCAATTGCAATGGCTTTGTGGAACGGAAATTAATTGAGTCTGCGCTAATTAGTGAATGTCCAAATCTTCTCAATGTTAGTACTAGTATGTACAAACTTGATCCATTTTTAAGTTATAATATTACACAACAGTTTAAGAAAAAACTCTGAAAGGGAGGCTTACAATGTCTCATTGCAATTTTATATTCATTTATTGTGTGTTCATGAGGCTTTTCTTTAATCTTATTCCTTATTCTCTGACCGCTTAATCCTCTTTGACCATTCCTATTTCTGGTAATCCTTTCCCTAGAGATGGGTTGGTCAGGTTCCTTGGTGCTGGCCTGCATCCACTCTCTTCCTCTAGTCAGTCTGGTGTTGACAACGGCTTTAACAGGCCGAAACGTTCATCTCTCTTTCACATTTCTTTGTGGTTTTTCCACATACAAATGATCAGTGTTTAGTGATCGTCAATTGCATATATATATATATATATATATATATATATATATATATATATATATAATTAGTATATTTTGGTAGCAGTCTTTCTTGTAAACATATGTTGTTGAATATGACCGAAAAGGTAAGATTAATAATTCTAACACGAGTTTTCTCAATATTTCTTATGTTTTTCTTCACTGTCGGTGGTAATAAAAATATTAATTCTCCAAAATTCATTTTTTAATTGGTAATTATACTACAAATTATTTTTTTAATTTTTTAATTTTTAACTTACCTGGCACAGGAGCTGGGCAAGTAGCACGGGCTATGGTGAGCCCGTAGTGGACTTACCTGGCACAGGAGCGGGGCAAGTAGCACGGGCTATGGTGAGCCCGTAGTGGACTTACCTGGCACAGGAGCGGGGCAAGTAGCACGGGCTATGGTGAGCCCGTAGTGGACTTACCTGGCACAGGAGCGGTGCAAGTAGCACGGGCTATGGTGAGACCGTATTGGACTTACCTGGCACAGGAGCGGGGCAAGTAGCACGGGCTATGGTGAGCCCGTAGTGGACTTACCTGGCACAGGAGCGGGGCAAGTAGCACGGGCTATGGTGAGCCCGTAGTGGACTTACCTGGCACAGGAGCGGGGCAAGTAGCACGGGCTATGGTGAGCCCGTAGTGGACTTACCTGGCACAGGAGCGGGGCAAGTAGCACGGGCTATGGTGAGCCCGTAGTGGACTTACCTGGCACAGGAGTGGGGCAAGTAGCACGGGCTATGGTGAGCCCGTAGTGGACTTACCTGGCACAGGAGCGCGGCAAGTAGCACGGGCTATGGTGATCCCGTAGTGGACTTACCTGGCACAGGAGCGGGGCAAGTAGCACGGGCTATGGTGAGCCCGTAGTGGACTTACCTGGCACAGGAGCGGGGCTGTGTGTTCCACCATACATGTAGGGGTCATATCTCTACAGCTTCCAGCACCCAGTTTGACCTCTCATCTCCCACCCCCTTCCACCTCTCATTTCTATCCCATACATTTCTCATCCCACCTCCCACCTACACCTCTGTATACAAGGAATCCTTTATGATGGGAATAGTGGGGTGGGGTCAGGGCTCACTTATCGACATATGCCTCGTCTGACCCTCCTCGTCCTGCATGGTAAGGCTCCAGCTTCCTGTCCCTACAGCTGCCCTCACTACCACCACCATCACCATCACTATCACCACCACTAACACCACCACCACCACCACCAACAATAACTTAGACCATCACTAACTAAAATTGAATATCACTTCACTATCAACCAAGGCGTTGAATGAGCTTGTATAGACTACGTCACCTTGCATCCTTCATTTGTTTTTGTACCCTGCCATCTGCATAACTTATCACAGTAGCCAAAAACTGTGATAAGTTGTTGTCCAGTTGTTCCTTATCACCCAACTGTGTCCAGTTGTTCCTTATCACCCTTCATCCTTCATTCATAACCTGTTGCCGTGTATCTGTCATTTATAATCCTCCTTAATCTATGCAATCATTCATAACTCCTCAATCTTTTATCATTGATTCAAAGCCTACAACCTTAATCTAGGCCCCGACATTCATCAACAATTGTACTCCGAGAGAGAACTATCAGCATCAGAGGCCCGAGACTGTTCAACACGCTTCCACTCGGCTGGACGGTAGAGCGACGGTCTCGCTTCATGCAGGTCGGCGTTCAATCCCCGACCGTCCACAAGTGGTTGGGCACCATTCCTTTCCCCCCGTCCCATCCCAAATCCTTATCCTGACCCCTTCCCAGTGCTATATAGTCGTACTGACTTGGCACCTTCTCCTGATAGTTCCCTTCCCTTGTCCTCCCGCACATCCTGATATCATTGGTAAGCAGTGTGTTATCTTGCTGGAGGATGTTGTGTTATATGTTAGTGCTATACGACTTCCTCTCCAGTCTCCTGCTGGGGGGGGGGGATTATCAGGGTAAAGAGCCAAGCCATTACGACTGTATAGCACTGGGAAGGGATCAGGATAAGGATTTGGGATGGGACGGAGGGAAGGAATGGTGCCTAACCCGTTTGACGGTCGGGGATTGAACGCCGACCTGCGTGAAGCAAGACCGTCGCTCTACCGTCCAGCCGAGTTCCCTGCCCTTCACACGCTACAATTCTGAGGAAATAAAGTTTACAGTCGCGTCCGGTGTGGGAAGCTCTTGAGATAATAGAGACATTTTCCAGCAGCGACTGTGATGGTGGAGGTAAGTCCACCACGGGCTCACCATACCCGGTGCTACTTATCCCGCTCCTGTACCAGGTAAGTTACGGGCTCACCATAGCCCGTGCTACTTGGAACTTGTTCCGAGTATGTTGTTTCAGATTTAGCTACTCAGAACGAAGTGTCCATGTAGCACGGGCTATGGTGAGCCCGTAATGTTCCAAGTAGCTGAATCTATAACAACAACAGACTGTGATGGGGAAGATTTGTCAGTCACTGATGACCAGGTGTGCAGCGTCTTAAGTTTGAGGCTCCCCCATCACGGCCGCCCACGCCACCACCTTGACTCATTCTCCCACACAAAAAGTGAACATTTCAAATGTTCGTATCACCGTAATACTTCGTTCTGCACAGTTGGTATCGAGCATAATGAGCTGTTACCACTATGTGGAAAGACCAGGGGCCAGATTCACCAAAGCAGTTACGCGAGCTCTTACGAACCTGTACATATTTTCTCAATCTTTGGCAACTTTGTTTACAATTATTAAACAGTTAATGAGCTCCGAAGCACCAGGAGGCTGTTTATAACAATAACAACAGATGATTGGCAAGTTTTCATGCTTGTAAACTGTTTAATAAATGTAACCAAAGCCGTCAAAGATTGAGAAAAGATGTACAGGTTCGTAAGTGCTTGCGTAACTGCTTCGTGAATCTGGTCCCAGGTTCGTAAGTGCTTGCGTAAATGCTTCGTGAATCTGGTCCCAGGTTCGTAAGTGCTTGTGTAACTGCTTCGTGAATCTGGTCCCTGGGCACCGCCGGCGTCTGGGGGCTTCTGGTCACAGGTGTTCGCTCCAGACTAAGAGATAATCATGTGTGAAACTGATAAGCAACCGGCTGGTCGCGGTCCTCAAGGTAATGAACTAACACCACTCAACGGCTAGTCAACGCTGCAAGTGGCTTGGAGTGTTTTAGTATAGTGTTTACGACTTGGGCGGCCGTGGGTTTACCTGGTTGGTACCTGGTTGATGGGGTTCTGGGAGTTGTTCTACTCCCCAAGCCCGGCCCGAGGCCAGGCTTGACTTGTGAGAGTTTGGTCCACCAGGCTGTTGCTTGGAGCGGCCCGCAGGCCCACATATACCTGGTTGATGGGGTTCTGGGAGTTGTTCTACTCCCCAAGCCCGGCCCGAGGCCAGGCTTGACTTGTGAGAGTTTGGTCCACCAGGCTGTTGCTTGGAGCGGCCCGCAGGCCCACATATACCTGGTT
This sequence comes from Procambarus clarkii, assembly GCF_020424385.1. Taxonomy (NCBI): domain Eukaryota; kingdom Metazoa; phylum Arthropoda; class Malacostraca; order Decapoda; family Cambaridae; genus Procambarus; species Procambarus clarkii. The sequence continues at coordinate 132,838 of NW_025561919.1, read as the reverse complement.
GATGGGGTTCTGGGAGTTGTTCTACTCCCCAAGCCCGGCCCGAGGCCAGGCTTGACTTGTGAGAGTTTGGTCCACCAGGCTGTTGCTTGGAGCGGCCCGCAGGCCCACATATACCTGGTTGATGGGGTTCTGGGAGTTGTTCTACTCCCCAAGCCCGGCCCGAGGCCAGGCTTGACTTGTGAGAGTTTGGTCCACCAGGCTGTTGCTTGGAGCGGCCCGCAGGCCCACATATACCTGGTTGATGGGGTTCTGGGAGTTGTTCTACTCCCCAAGCCCGGCCCGAGGCCAGGCTTGACTTGTGAGAGTTTGGTCCACCAGGCTGTTGCTTGGAGCGGCCCGCAGGCCCACATATACCTGGTTGATGGGGTTCTGGGAGTTGTTCTACTCCCCAAGCCCGGCCCGAGGCCAGGCTTGACTTGTGAGAGTTTGGTCCACCAGGCTGTTGCTTGGAGCGGCCCGCAGGCCCACATATACCTGGTTGATGGGGTTCTGGGAGTTGTTCTACTCCCCAAGCCCGGCCCGAGGCCAGGCTTGACTTGTGAGAGTTTGGTCCACCAGGCTGTTGCTTGGAGCGGCCCGCAGGCCCACATATACCTGGTTGATGGGGTTCTGGGAGTTCTTCTACTCCCCAAGCCCGGCCCGAGGCCAGGCTTGACTTGTGAGAGTTTGGTCCACCAGGCTGTTGCTTGGAGCGGCCCGCAGGCCCACATATACCTGGTTGATGGGGTTCTGGGAGTTCTTCTACTCCCCAAGCCCGGCCCGAGGCGAGGCTTGACTTGTGAGAGTTTGGTCCACCAGGCTGTTGCTTGGAGCGGCCCGCAGGCCCACATATACCTGGTTGATGGGGTTCTGGGAGTTCTTCTACTCCCCAAGCCCGGCCCGAGGCCAGGCTTGACTTGTGAGAGTTTGGTCCACCAGGCTGTTGCTTGGAGCGGCCCGCAGGCCCACATATACCTGGTTGATGGGGTTCTGGGAGTTCTTCTACTCCCCAAGCCCGGCCCGAGGCCAGGCTTGACTTGTGAGAGTTTGGTCCACCAGGCTGTTGCTTGGAGCGGCCCGCAGGCCCACATATACCTGGTTGATGGGGTTCTGGGAGTTCTTCTACTCCCCAAGCCCGGCCCGAGGCCAGGCTTGACTTGTGAGAGTTTGGTCCACCAGGCTGTTGCTTGGAGCGGCCCGCAGGCCCACATATACCTGGTTGATGGGGTTCTGGGAGTTCTTCTACTCCCCAAGCCCGGCCCGAGGCCAGGCTTGACTTGTGAGAGTTTGGTCCACCAGGCTGTTGCTTGGAGCGGCCCGCAGGCCCACATATACCTGGTTGATGGGGTTCTGGGAGTTCTTCTACTCCCCAAGCCCGGCCCGAGGCCAGGCTTGACTTGTGAGAGTTTGGTCCACCAGGCTGTTGCTTGGAGCGGCCCGCAGGCCCACATATACCTGGTTGATGGGGTTCTGGGAGTTGTTCTACTCCCCAAGCCCGGCCCGAGGCTAGGCTTGACTTGTGAGAGTTTGGTCCACCAGGCTGTTGCTTGGAGCGGCCCGCAGGCCCACATATACCTGGTTGATGGGGTTCTGGGAGTTGTTCTACTCCCCAAGCCCGGCCCGAGGCCAGGCTTGACTTGTGAGAGTTTGGTCCACCAGGCTGTTGCTTGGAGCGGCCCGCAGGCCCACATATACCTGGTTGATGGGGTTCTGGGAGTTCTTCTACTCCCCAAGCCCGGCCCGAGGCTAGGCTTGACTTGTGAGAGTTTGGTCCACCAGGCTGTTGCTTGGAGCGGCCCGCAGGCCCACATATACCTGGTTGATGGGGTTCTGGGAGTTCTTCTACTCCCCAAGCCCGGCCCGAGGCCAGGCTTGACTTGTGAGAGTTTGGTCCACCAGGCTGTTGCTTGGAGCGGCCCGCAGGCCCACATATACCTGGTTGATGGGGTTCTGGGAGTTGTTCTACTCCCCAAGCCCGGCCCGAGGCCAGGCTTGACTTGTGAGAGTTTTGGTTTGGTTTGGTCCACCAAGGCGGCTCTAGCCTAAGGCAGTTAACTTGAGGTTATCTTGAGATGATTTCGGGGCTTTAGTGTCCCCGCGGCCCGGTCCTCGACCAGGCCTCCACCCCCAGGAAGCAGCCCGTGACAGCTGACTAACACTCAGGTACCTATTTTACTGCTAGGTAACAGGGGCATAGGGTGAAAGAAACTCTGCCCATTGTTTCTCGCCGGCGCCTGGGATCGAACCCAGGACCACAGGATCACAAGTCCAGCGTGCTGTCCGCTCGGCCGACCGGCCGTCATACGTCACTCTCTCAACGGAGTTGACCAGTCGACGTTTCTGTAAACAATAAAGTAATATTGACGTATACGCATCGACGTCGATAGGGTAAGTGGGTTGCTTGGGTGTGGTGTGGTTAGACAAAGCAGTTGCATTGTTCACGGAGTGGCAGATCAAGAGAAGGCCTCTCGGCCAGCGAGCGGGGTACCTTACCTTGAGGTTACCTTGAGGTGCTTCCGGGGCTTAGTGTCCCCGCGGCCCGGTCGTCGACCGCGTAGTAGATGTGGGGTAGTCCACATTCTGTACATATACCGCGTGAATTGATTGTAACCATGATATATATGTGCTCCAGCCTACAGATTGTCTTATGTATGACCCTCTGTCCTGCGTGACAGTGAATACCAGCATTATCCTCACTTTAATAAGACTATCAAAATCCTCAGATTAGGCAAAATTGTAATTAATTTTGTCAATAAAGATGTTAATAATAATAATACACCGCGTGAACCAGACGGAGCTTTGTTTTGACAACGGGTTGCTTTTTGCTGGCTGTTACTCAAGTAGTAGTGGGACGGTCTGCGGCTGTCCAGAGAGCGCTCAAGTGTCGCCGGCGCCCGCCCTGGCTCTCAGTAAGAGGCAGCGGGGACATGCTGAATTGATCTCCTAAACCTCGACTTGTGTTACATGCTACGACGCGTACACACGTGTTCACCTACTGTGCTTGCGGGGGTTGACCTCTGGCTCTTTGGTCCCGCCTCTCAACCGTCAATCAACTGGCCCGCCTCTCAACTGTCAATCAACTGTTACTAACTACTATTTTTCCCCCCCACACCACACACACACACACACACACACACACACACACACACACACACACACACACACACACACACACACACACACACACACACACACACACACACACACACACACACACCAGGAAGCAGCCCGTGACAGCTGTCTAACTCCCAGGTACCTATTTACTGCTAGGTAACAGGGGCATAGTTAGTTTAGTTCATTTATTATGCACCCTATACCCATCTTGTGGGCGGTAGTGAAAAGGGTTACAGAGGCACATAATGGGCTCGGGGACTGAACCCCACAATTCATTTAGCTAAGCAAGTTACAATCTTGGTGAGCTAGTTACAAAATTCAATATAAGTCGTCACATCATAGGGGCATAGGGTGAAAGAAACTCTGTCCATCGTTTCTCACCGGCGCCTGGGATCGAATCCGGGACTACAGGATCACCTGCCAGCGTGCTGTCCGCTCGGCCACCGGCTGTCAATGTCAACGTGTCATCATTGCTGGAGGGCGTTTGATGGCTTGTGTGAGTTGTGTCTAGTGTGTGTGTACTCACCTAGTTGTACTCACCTAGTTGTGTTTGCGGGGGGTTGAGCTCTGGCTCTTTGGTCCCGCCTCTCAACCGCCAAAGATACTTGTGCCTCATTTCTTGTGGTATCATGTTGGACTCTTTCATCGTCATCTCGTTGATGATAATCCTACATGGTTCATCCTCCGGGGAGCCGGTCGGCCGAGCGGACAGCACATTGCACTTGTGATCCTGTGGTCCCGGGTTCGATCCCAGGCGCCGGCGAGAAACAATGGGCAGAGTTTCTTTCACCATATGCCCCTGTTACCTAGCAGTAAAATAGGTACCTGGGTGTTAGTCAGCTGTCACGGGCTGCTTCCTGGGGGTGGAGGCCTGGTCGAGGACTGGGCCGCGGGGACACTAAAGCCCCGAAATCATCTCAAGATAACCTCCCTACAGGCAGGAGTTCACGGGCTTGCTCAAGCAGGTGAAGTTCTTCCAGGTAGCAGACTCATCAGAGATGCCATTTCTTTCTTCTCCTGTAAGTAGCACTCAGGGTCATTGACTTTTGAACTCCACATCTCTCCATGATATTTGCCGTCTTTACGCATCTTTTGGGGCCTCGTAGCCTGGTGGATAGCGCGCAGGACTCGTAATTCTGTGGCGCGGGTTCGATTCCCGCACGAGGCAGAAACAAATGGGCAAAGTTTCTTTCACCCTATGCCCCTGTTACCTAGCAGTAAATAGGTACCTGGGTGTTAGTCAGCTGTCACGGGCTGCTTCCTGGGGGTGGAGGCCTGGTCGAGGACTGGGCCGCGGGGACACTAAAGCCCCGAAATCATCTCAAGATAACCTCAAGATATCTTACTGCCACCTGGACGTCCCAGCTTATTGTTGAAAGCATTCAGAAGGTCATTTTCTATTTAAGGATTCCCAGATTGGAGAAAGTTTAGGAGACATCATTCGTGTTCAACAAATCATATTGATTTATATATAAAAATTTATATGCATGGCGAAAGCACTTGGATAGACATAATACATATAGTCTGGAAACGAACATTATTCTTTGCAAAAATTCGTCTGATTGGCTCGGTGTGCCAAGCCGCTTGGGCAGTCTTGGGACTAGTTTTAATTCCTGATTTATTACAACTCATTTGTCATGTGTGTGTTGTACAACGTCAACATTCACAATAACACTAACCTGGGTACGAACGTTGCCCCACCAGTGTACCGGCAGACTGGAGACCAGAATACACACAGAAATCACAAAACACACTACACTCTCTGGAGAACACAGTACACCACCTACACTCTGGAGAACACAGTACACCACCTACACTCTCTGGAGAACACAGTACACCACCTACACTCTCTGTAGAACACAGTACACCACCTACACTCTCTGGAGAACACAGTACACCACCTACACTCTCTAGAGAACACAGTACACCACCTACACTCTCTGGAGAACACAGTACACCACCTACACTCTCTGTAGAACACAGTACACCACCTACACTCTCTGGAGAACACAGTACACCACCTACACTCTGGAGAACACAGTACACCACCTACACTCTCTGTAGAACACAGTACACCACCTACACTCTCTGGAGAACACAGTACACCACCTACACTCTCTGTAGAACACAGTACACCACCTACACTCTCTGGAGAACACAGTACACCACCTACACTCTCTGGAGAACACAGTACACCACCTACACTCTCTGGAGAACACAGTACACCACCTACACTCTCTGTAGAACACAGTACACCACCTACACTCTCTGGAGAACACAGTACACCACCTACACTCTCTGTAGAACACAGTACACCACCTACACTCTCTGTAGAACACAGTACACCACCTACACTCTCTGGAGAACACAGTACACCACCTACACTCTCTGTAGAACACAGTACACCACCTACACTCTCTGGAGAACACAATACACCACCTACACTCTCTGGAGAACACAATACACCACCTACACTCTCTGGAGAACACAATACACCACCTACACTCTCTGGAGAACACAATACACCACCTACACTCTCTGGAGAACACAATACACCACCTACACTCTCTGGAGAACACAATACACCACCTACACTCTCTGGAGAACACAATACACCACCTACACTCCCCAGAAAACACAATACACCACCTACACTCTCCAGAGAACACAATACACCACCTACACTCCCCAGAGAACACAATACACCACCCACACTCCCCAGAGAACACAATACACCACCCACACTCCCCAGAGAACACAATACACCACCCACACTCCCCAGAGAACACAATACACCACCTACACTCCCCAGAGAACACAATACACCACCCACACTCCCCAGAGAACACAATACACCACCCACACTCCCCAGAGAACACAATACACCACCCACACTCCACAGAGAACACAATACACCACCCACACTCCCCAGAGAACACAATACACCACCTACACTCCCCAGAGAACACAATACACCTACACCACAGTCCCCAGAGAACACAATACACCTACACCACACTCCCCAGAGAACACAATACACCACCTACACTCTCCAGAGAACACAATACACCACCCACACTCCCCAGAGAACACAATACACCACCTACACTCTCCAGAGAACACAATACACCACCCACACTCCCCAGAGAACACAATACACCACCTACACTCTCCAGAGAACACAATACACCACCTACACTCCCCAGAGAACACAATACACCACCCACACTCCCCAGAGAACACAATACACCACCTACACTCTCTGGAGAACACAATACACCACCTACACTCCCCAGAGAACACAATACACCACCTACACTCTCTGGAGAACACAATACACCACCTACACTCCCCAGAGAACACAATACACCACCTACACTCTCCAGAGAACACAATACACCACCTACACTCCCCAGAGAACACAATACACCACCCACACTCCCCAGAGAACACAATACACCACCCACACTCCCCAGAGAACACAATACACCACCCACACTCCCCAGAGAACACAATACACCACCTACACTCCCCAGAGAACACAATACACCACCCACACTCCCCAGAGAACACAATACACCACCCACACTCCCCAGAGAACACAATACACCACCCACACTCCACAGAGAACACAATACACCACCCACACTCCCCAGAGAACACAATACACCACCTACACTCCCCAGAGAACACAATACACCTACACCACACTCCCCAGAGAACACAATACACCTACACCACACTCCCCAGAGAACACAATACACCACCTACACTCTCCAGAGAACACAATACACCACCCACACTTCCCAGAGAACACAATACACCACCTACACTCTCCAGAGAACACAATACACCACCCACACTCCCCAGAGAACACAATACACCACCTACACTCTCCAGAGAACACAATACACCACCTACACTCCCCAGAGAACACAATACACCACCCACACTCCCCAGAGAACACAATACACCACCTACACTCTCTGGAGAACACAATACACCACCTACACTCCCCAGAGAACACAATACACCACCTACACTTCCCAGAGAACACAATACACCACCTACACTCCCCAGAGAACACAATACACCACCTACACTCCCCCGAGAACACAATACACCACCTACACTCTCCGGAGAACACAGTACACCACCTACACTCTCTGTAGAACACAGTACACCACCTACACTCCCCAGAGAACACAATACACCTACACCACAGTCCCCAGAGAACACAATACACCACCTACACTCTCCAGAGAACACAATACACCACCTACACTCTCTGTAGAACACAATACACCACCTACACTCCCCAGAGAACACAATACACCACCTACACTCCCCAGAGAACACAATACACCACCTACACTCCCCAGAGAACACAATACACCACCTACACTCTCCAGAGAACACAATACACCACCTACACTCTCTGTAGAACACAGTACACCACCTACACTCCCCAGAGAACACAATACACCTACACCACAGTCCCCAGAGAACACAGTACACCACCTACACTCTCTGTAGAACACAGTACACCACCTACACTCTCTGTAGAACACAGTACACCACCTACACTCCCCAGAGAACACAATACACCTACACCACAGTCCCCAGAGAACACAATACACCTACACCACAGTCCCCAGAGAACACAATACACCTACACCACAGTCCCCAGAGAACACAATACACCTACACCACAGTCCCCACAATACACCTACACCACAGTCCCCAGAACACACATACACCTACACCACAGTCCCCAGAGAACACAATACACCACCACAGTCCCCACACAATACACAGTCCCCAGAGAACACAATACACCTACACCACAGTCCCCAGAGAACACAATACACCTACACCACAGTCCCCAGAGAACACAATACACCTACACCACAGTCCCCAGAGAACACAATACACCTACACCACAGTCCCCAGAGAACACAATACACCTACACCACAGTCCCCAGAGAACACAATACACCTACACCACAGTCCCCAGAGAACACAATACACCTACACCACAGTCCCCAGAGAACACAATACACCTACACCACAGTCCCCAGAGAACACAATACACCTACACCACAGTCCCCAGAGAACACAATACACCTACACCACAGTCCCCAGAGAACACAATACACCTACACCACAGTCCCCACAATACACCTACACCACAGTCCCCAGAGAACACAATACACCTACACCACAGTCCCCAGAGAACACAATACACCTACACCACAGTCCCCAGAGAACACAATACACCTACACCACAGTCCCCAGAGAACACAATACACCTACACCACAGTCCCCAGAGAACACAATACACCTACACCACAGTCCCCAGAGAACACAATACACCTACACCACAGTCCCCAGAGAACACAATACACCTACACCACAGTCCCCACCACAGTCCCCAGAACACAATACACCTACACCACAGTCACCTACAGTCCCCAGAGAACACAATACACCTACACCACAGTCCCCAGAGAACACAATACACCTACACCACAGTCCCCAGAGAACACAATACACCTACACCACAGTCCCCAGAGAACACAATACACCTACACCACAGTCCCCAGTCCCCAGAACACAATACACCTACACCACAGTCCCCAGAGAACACAATACACCTACACCACAGTCCCCAGAGAACACAATACACCTACACCACAGTCCCCAGAGAACACAATACACCTACACCACAGTCCCCAATACACCTACACCACAGAGAGACACAATATACACCACAGTCCCCAGAGAACACAATACACCTACACCACAGTCCCCAGAGAACACAATACACCTACACCACAGTCCCCAGAGAACACAATACACCTACACCACAGTCCCCAGAGAACACAATACACCTACACCACAGTCCCCAGAGAACACAATACACCTACACCACAGTCCCCAGAGAACACAATACACCTACACCACAGTCCCCAGAGAACACAATACACCTACACCACAGTCCCCAGAGAACACAATACACCTACACCACAGTCCCCAGAGAACACAATACACCTACACCACAGTCCCCAGAGAACACAATACACCTACACCACAGTCCCCAGAGAACACAATACACCTACACCACAGTCCCCAGAGAACACAATACACCTACACCACAGTCCCCAGAGAACACAATACACCTACACCACAGTCCCCAGAGAACACAATACACCTACACCACAGTCCCCAGAGAACACAATACACCTACACCACAGTCCCCAGAGAACACAATACACCTACACCACAGTCCCCAGAGAACACAATACACCTACACCACAGTCCCCAGAGAACACAATACACCTACACCACAGTCCCCAGAGAACACAATACACCTACACCACAGTCCCCAGAGAACACAATACACCTACACCACAGTCCCCAGAGAACACAATACACCTACACCACAGTCCCCAGAGAACACAATACACCTACACCACAGTCCCCAGAGAACACAATACACCTACACCACAGTCCCCAGAGAACACAATACACCTACACCACAGTCCCCAGAGAACACAATACACCTACACCACAGTCCCCAGAGAACACAATACACCTACACCACAGTCCCCAGAGAACACAATACACCTACACCACAGTCCCCAGAGAACACAATACACCTACACCACAGTCCCCAGAGAACACAATACACCTACACCACAGTCCCCAGAGAACACAATACACCTACACCACAGTCCCCAGAGAACACAATACACCTACACCACAGTCCCCAGAGAACACAATACACCTACACCACAGTCCCCAGAGAACACAATACACCTACACCACAGTCCCCAGAGAACACAATACACCTACACCACAGTCCCCAGAGAACACAATACACCTACACCACAGTCCCCAGAGAACACAATACACCTACACCACAGTCCCCAGAGAACACAATACACCTACACCACAGTCCCCAGAGAACACAATACACCTACACCACAGTCCCCAGAGAACACAATACACCTACACCACAGTCCCCAGAGAACACAATACACCTACACCACAGTCCCCAGAGAACACAATACACCTACACCACAGTCCCCAGAGAACACAATACACCTACACCACAGTCCCCAGAGAACACAATACACCTACACCACAGTCCCCAGAGAACACAATACACCTACACCACAGTCCCCAGAGAACACAATACACCTACACCACAGTCCCCAGAGAACACAATACACCTACACCACAGTCCCCAGAGAACACAATACACCTACACCACAGTCCCCAGAGAACACAATACACCTACACCACAGTCCCCAGAGAACACAATACACCTACACCACAGTCCCCAGAGAACACAATACACCTACACCACAGTCCCCAGAGAACACAATACACCTACACCACAGTCCCCAGAGAACACAATACACCTACACCACAGTCCCCAGAGAACACAATACACCTACACCACAGTCCCCAGAGAACACAATACACCTACACCACAGTCCCCAGAGAACACAATACACCTACACCACAGTCCCCAGAGAACACAATACACCTACACCACAGTCCCCAGAGAACACAATACACCTACACCACAGTCCCCAGAGAACACAATACACCTACACCACAGTCCCCAGAGAACACAATACACCTACACCACAGTCCCCAGAGAACACAATACACCTACACCACAGTCCCCAGAGAACACAATACACCTACACCACAGTCCCTTGCCTTTGCTAAGCCTGAATGATAAACTAATTTTGTTACCATTGTTTAGAATGTTGATAAAAGTTGGTTATAATATCATGAACAAGACTGAGCCTTAATTCGTCATCTGTCAGGCCATTGGTAAACCTTCCCGGTGCTGAGAACTGGTTTGTTCTCATTGGTTTCTCTCTAGGAGAGACTAGAGGGTAGATGATGGGATGATTGATTGATTGATGAAGATTAAGCCACCCAAAAGGTGGCACGGGCATGAATAGCCCGTAAGTGGTGGCCCTTTTGAGCCATTACCAGTATCAATAGATGATACTGGAGATCTGTGGAGGTGCGACTGCACCCTGCGTGACGGGAGATGTCTCCCGTCTGAGATGGTGAGAGTGTATTGGAGGTGTGTGTGTGTGTGTGTGTGTGTGTGTGTGTGTGTGTGTGTGTGTGTGTGTGTGTGTGTGTGTGTGTGAGGTGTATAGTGACCACGGGTGACCACGGGAACACTTTTTTGCCAGGGACCTGCTGCGGCTTTCACTATTGTGGGTTGGTACTTGGGGGGAGTGGTGGTGGTGGTGTTGTGGTGTGTGGTGGTGGTGGTGGTGGTGGTGGTGATGGTGGTGTTGGTGATGGTGATGTGGAGGTGTTGTGGTGATGGTGTGTGGTGTGTGGTGGTGGTGGTGGTGGTGGTGTGTCATCCCAGAACTAAACTTACTCGTAGCTGTATCTGGATTAAACACTAATGATGTGGTCCCCGCCACAGACACATCCGTCTGGATAGTGTGTGACGGATGTGGTCCCTCACCCCAGACAAGTCCGTCTGAATGGAGTGTGACGGATGTATCCGGTCCGTCCTTGTGGATGAGTGCGCCTGGCTTCGCCTCACATCAGTCCCCCCTCACACATTCCACATTTTCTGTCGTTTGTTATCATCTTGTGTGTTTTGTTTCAAGTACTCATTAATGTGGTGTTTTAATGAGGTGTTTTACTCTGCAGGTATGTCAGGCGGAGGTGAAGAGGTCATCATCCAGCCTACCTTCACCTGGGCGTCGTCACGGAACAACTGCACGGTAACTAGTTGTTAGTTTATAAAGATTTGCCCCGAGAGGCGAGTTTATTGGGCAGCGTCGGTCGGCCAAGCGGACAGCACGCGGGACTTGTGATCCTGTGGTCCCGGGTTCGATCCCAGGCGCCGGCGAGAAACAATGGGCAGTTTCTTTCACCCTATGCCCCTGTTACCTAGCAGTAAAATAGGTACCTGGGTGTTAGTCAGCTGTCATGGGCTGCTTCCTGGGGGTGGAGACACTACCGCGGGGACACTAAAGCCCCGAAATCATCTCAAGATAGCCTCAACATGTCAACACTTGCAACAACACGATTCTAATCTGCGCACTTGCATAACCATTTACTAGAATGGGAAGAAGGAGGAGTTATCAGGGGGAAAGCGCCAAGCCATTACGACTATATAGCACTGGGAAGGGGTCAGGATAAGGATTTGAGATGGGACGGGGGGAGGAATGGTGCCCAACCACTTGTGGACGGTCGGGGATTGAACGCCGACCTGCATGAAGTGAGACCGTCGCTCTACCGTGATCTTGAAAATAAAGCGTAGGTTAGACATATATATATATATATATATATATATATATATATATATATATATATATATATATATATATTTTATATATATATATATATATTATATATATATATATATATATATATATATATATATATATATATATATATATATATATATATATATATATATATATATATGAATGAGATTAGGTGGTTATAGATAGAATGGGAAGGGAACTATGAGGAGAAAGCGCCGAGACATTACGACTTCGTATGTGGTAAAGAGGACCCGCCTCGTATGGGCCAATAGGCCTTCTGCGGTTACCTTCATGCTTGTGTTCTTGTGTTCTTGTGTTCCACCGTCACAGAGAACACTTAAAAGAGTCACTAGCCGAGGCCCATAACTCTGCTTATCTCATCCAGCAGACAATAGAATATTAGAAGAGCAGAGTTAGAGAAGTGGAGAAGTTAGTGTAGGTTATTCTGTGGTATAATAGTTAAGGTGCAGGCGATGAGTCACAATAACGTGGCTGAAGTATGTTGACCAGACCACACACTAGAAGGTGAAGGGACGACGACGTTTCGGTCCGGCCTGGACCATTCTCAAGTCGCTTGTGAGTCGACCATTCTCACACTCGACTTGAGAATGGTCCAGGACGGACCGAAACGTCGCCGTCGTCCCTTCACCTTCTAGTGTGTGGTCTGGTCAATAGTTAAGGTGACTGTCAGAATAAGTGGGTTGCAGACCCCCTCCCCCCCCCCAGAGGTGGTCTCGGTAAATCCTGCAGACTTGCAATTCTTGGCAGTTGCTTCCGGGATTGTTGACAGTGTTGACAGTCGCCCTCGAGTGACGTAGGGACATGCAAGTTGCATTAGATTTATCTATTCACTTCTGTATAGGATGTAAAATATTTGATAGTAACTGAGATAGCGAAGGAACAAGGATACATTTTTCGGATCTATTTTTAGTTATTACACGAACAAATCCACAAGGGCCGTTACGGGGATTCGAACTTATGTCTGAGAGCATTCCAGACGCTGCCTTAATCGACTGAGCTACGACATGGTCAAAAGAGTTGAAACCAGAAGTTCTACTGGACGTGGATCCTGCAGCCTCTCCGAGACACAAACCAGGGTTTTACACAACTCCTCCAAGTTATTACTATCATGCGGTACGGCCAACCACAGAAAGAGCAGAATCAAACAAGTACAAGCAACTGGAAGGTTATCTTGAGATGATTTCGGGGTTTTAGTGTCCCCGCGGCCCGATCCTCGACCAGGCCTCCACACCCAGGAAGCAGCCCGTGACAGCTGACTAACACCCAGGTACCTATTTACTGCTAGGTAACAGGGGCATCAGGGTGAAAGAAATTCTGCCCATCGTTTCTCGCCGGCGCCCGGGATCGAACCCAAGATCACAAGTCCAGCGTGCTGTCAGCTCGGCCGACCGGCTCCAGTAAGGTCAGTACACATTTGTACTCATAGCATCCTAGACGCTCGGCCTCTGAGGTAGGAGCGTCGTGAGCTTTCTTAAAGAATAGGGTTCTAGGCTCATTGACACCAACAGAGACTCAAGAGCTGCCAGTCGCCTGTTTCAGCGCGGCAGTGTGGCGATCAGGGAGCCGGTCGCCGAGCTGCCAGCACGCTGGACTTGTGATCCTGTGGTCCTGGGTTCGATCCCAGGCGCTGGCGAGAAACAATGGGCTTTGTTTCTTTCACACTATGCCCCTGTTACCTATGGCACACGTGAGGAACACAAATGCAAACAAGCCTGAATGGTCCCCAGGACTATATACAACTGAAAACTCACACCCAGAAGTGAATCGAACCCATACTGCCAAATGATGGTCAAGCGGATTAAGGCGTCCCTGTACATACCAGTTGTGTTGCTCCTGGGAGTATGGGTTCGAGTCACTTCTGGGTGTGAGTTTTCAGTTGTATATAGTCCTGGGGACCATTCAGGCTTGTTTGCATTTGTGTTCCTCACGTGTGCCCCAAAGAATGAGGTGATTTGATAAAATGCTATGCCCAAGATTACCATCCGAGTGCCGGCGGGGAAGTGGTTCAAATAGCTTCGGCTATCACTTCCTTATGTCCGGTCGTGATGGTCAAGCGGATTAAGGCGTCCCTGTACATACCAGTTGCGTTGCTCCTGGCAGTATGGGTTCGAGTCACTTCTGGGGTGTGAGTTTTCAGTTGTATATAGTCCTGGGGACCATTCAGGCTTGTTTGCATATATATATATATATATATATATATATATATATATATATATATATATATATATATTATTATATATATTAGGAGGTGGAGGTGCTTCCTTGTGACGGGGCAGGAGGAGGCGGCGGCTGGCCTGGGGCTGACAAACGAGACACGGAAAACGTGCCTAAAATATATTCACCACACTAGGCTCTCTATTATTTTTACCCATTCCCCTACGAACAAAAATACTGGTTAAGTAATATTTCAAGATGTGTGTGTGTGTGTGTGTGTACTCACCTAATTGTGCTTGGGGGGGTTGAGCTCTGGCTCTTTGGTCCCGCCTCTCAATTGGGCTCTTATCATATCTACACTTGAAACTGTGTATGGAGTCAGCCTCCACCACATCACTGCCTAATGCATTCCATTTGTTAACTACTCTGACACTGCTGCCTGGTGCGGGAATCGAACCCGCGCCACAGAATTACGAGTCCTGCGCGCTATCCACCAGGCTACCAGGCCCCCTGTGTGTGTGTGTGTGTGTGTGTGTGTATGTGTGTGTATGTGTGTGTGTGTGTGTGTGGGTGTGTGTGGGTGTGTGTGTGTGTGTGTGTGTGTGGGTGTGTGTGGGTGTGTGTGGGTGTGTGTGTGTGTGTGGGTGTGTGTGGGTGTGTGTGGGTGTGTGTGTGTGTGTGTGTGTGTGTGTGTAGCAAGAGGGTAGTGATGACGTCATCATGACAGGCTTGGCCCCGGGCCCGGCTTGGGACACAGTGGACAAAGTTTGGTACCAACTACACACAAACTGGAGCAGTTGGGAGGCTGGTGGTGGACGTAGCACAGAGGGACGCCAGCGGCTTGTCACTCGTGTCTCTCCTACAACACTACACATTTTGATTTTCTTTTCCTCGGCATTTTTGCTTCAACAGTTTTTTTTTTTTTTTGGTCACTGACTGTTGAGAATCTTCCTTTTGTTTTTTCTTCTCAACATTTTCGTGTTGCAGACATGTTTCCTCACGCCTGCAACACCTTGTCCAAAGTTACAAACTGCCCTTCAGACATGTTTCCTCACGCCTGCAACACCTCGTCCAAAGTTACAAACTGCCCTTCAGACATGTTTCCTCACGCCTGCAACACCTTGTCCAAAGTTACAAACTGCCCTTCAGACATGTTTCCTCACGCCTGCAACACCTCGTCCAAAGTTACAAACTGCCCTTCAGACATGTTTCCTCACGCCTGCAACACCTTGTCCAAAGTTACAAACTGCCCTTCAGACATGTTTCCTCACGCCTGCAACACCTCGTCCAAAGTTACAAACTGCCCTTCAGACATGTTTCCTCACGCCTGCAACACCTTGTCCAAAGTTACAAACTGCCCTTCAGACATGTTTCCTCACGCCTGCAACACCTCGTCCAAAGTTACAAACTGCCCTTCAGACATGTTTCCTCACGCCTGCAACACCTCGTCCAAAGTTACAAACTGCCCTTCAGACATGTTTCCTCACGCCTGCAACACCTCGTCCAAAGTTACAAACTGCCCTTCAGACATGTTTCCTCACGCCTGCAACACCTCGTCCAAAGTTACAAACTGCCCTTCAGACATGTTTCCTCACGCCTGCAACACCTCGTCCAAAGTTACAAACTGCCCTTCAGACATGTTTCCTCACGCCTGCAACACCTTGTCCAAAGTTACAAACTGCCCTTCAGACATGTTTCCTCACGCCTGCAACACCTTGTCCAAAGTTACAAACTGCCCTTCAGACATGTTTCCTCACGCCTGCAACACCTTGTCCAAAGTTACAAACTGCCCTTCAGACATGTTTCCTCACGCCTGCAACACCTTGTCCAAAGTTACAAACTGCCCTTCAGACATGTTTCCTCACGCCTGCAACACCTTGTCCAAAGTTACAAACTGCCCTTCAGACATGTTTCCTCACGCCTGCAACACCTTGTCCAAAGTTACAAACTGCCCTTCAGACATGTTTCCTCACGCCTGCAACACCTTGTCCAAAGTTACAAACTGCCCTTCAGACATGTTTCCTCACGCCTGCAACACCTTGTCCAAAGTTACAAACTGCCCTTCAGACATGTTTCCTCACGCCTGCAACACCTTGTCCAAAGTTACAAACTGCCCTTCAGACATGTTTCCTCACGCCTGCAACACCTTGTCCAAAGTTACAAACTGCCCTTCAGACATGTTTCCTCACGCCTGCAACACCTTGTCCAAAGTTACAAACTGCCCTTCAGACATGTTTCCTCACGCCTGCAACACCTTGTCCAAAGTTACAAACTGCCCTTCAGACATGTTTCCTCACGCCTGCAACACCTTGTCCAAAGTTACAAACTGCCCTTCAGACATGTTTCCTCACGCCTGCAACACCTTGTCCAAAGTTACAAACTGCCCTTCAGACATGTTTCCTCACGCCTGCAACACCTTGTCCAAAGTTACAAACTGCCCTTCAGACATGTTTCCTCACGCCTGCAACACCTTGTCCAAAGTTACAAACTGCCCTTCAGACATGTTTCCTCACGCCTGCAACACCTTGTCCAAAGTTACAAACTGCCCTTCAGACATGTTTCCTCACGCCTGCAACACCTTGTCCAAAGTTACAAACTGCCCTTCAGACATGTTTCCTCACGCCTGCAACACCTTGTCCAAAGTTACAAACTGCCCTTCAGACATGTTTCCTCACGCCTGCAACACCTCGTCCAAAGTTACAAACTGCCCTTCAGACATGTTTCCTCACGCCTGCAACACCTCGTCCAAAGTTACAAACTGCCCTTCAGACATGTTTCCTCACGCCTGCAACACCTCGTCCAAAGTTACAAACTGCCCTTCAGACATGTTTCCTCACGCCTGCAACACCTCGTCCAAAGTTACAAACTGCCCTTCAGACATGTTTCCTCACGCCTGCAACACCTCGTCCTAAGTTACAAACTGCCCTTTGACTTTTAGGTACGCGGAGCCGGTGGCTGAGCGGACAGAACACTGGACGCGTGATCCAGTGGTCCAGGGTTCGATCCCTGGCGCTGGTGAGAAACATTGGGCAGAGTTTTTTTCACCCTGATGCTCCTGTTACCTAGCAGTAAATAGGTACCTGGGTGTTAGTCAGCTGTCACGGGCTGCTTCCTGCAGGCCAGGTCGAGGACCGGGACGCGGGGACACTAAAGCTCCGAAATCATCTCAAGATAACCTCTAGATAACTGTCTCTATCATTTCTTAAAAGTCTTATTTTTCACAGTAATTTTAATTAATTAATTAATTAGTGAAATGACAAATACGAGTTAGAACATAACGAAGAATGAAAAGTTTAGGAAAGTGGTTGTCAAGTGCCAGTTGACTGACACAGTCTTGTCTTTGGTACAGGTGGAAACTGAGTGCCCAAATGAGCCACAGAGATGTTAGAAAGAACTTTTTCAGTGTCAGAGTAATTGACAGAAGGAATGCATTAGGCAGTGATGTGGTGGAGGCTGACTCCATACACAGTTTCAAGTGTAGATTTGATAGAGCCCAGTAGGCTCAGGAATCTGTACACCAGTTGATTGACAGTTGAGAGGCGGGACCAAAGAGTCAGAGCTCAACCCCCGCAAGCAAGCAAGCAGAATTAGGTGTTGTGGGAGGTGGTGGAGGCTGAGTGTGGAGGTGTGGGGGGTGGTGGAGGCTGAGTGTGGAGGTTCCTGAGCCTCTCCCTCCATTACTCACAGTAATGAGTTCCTCGTGTTAGTTAATTAACCTCGCAGGTAGCTTCATCTTCTGTGGATTATCCTGTTTTCCATTCTCATTTTTGCTGGGGTGATGTTGTTTAGCATTATACTCGTTAGCAGAGACCATTACCCTGTAGAAGGTAACGTGACCTTCGTTATTACTTACACTTACTGTTGTTAGTGGTCAATTATCTGTTCTGATCATGTCCTTTATATTGTCACTATACATCTAAGTCAGGTCTTTACACAACTGATAAATATGTATTTCTTAAAAGCAACTTGTGGTTTGATCTGAGTTTGATGCCAAGAAAGGAGTAAATATCATAGAATTTGAAATTGAAATTGAAATAAGTTTATTTGTGGCGGGTTATATCAGCCAAAGACACTACAGTGAAACTTAGCAAAGGTTTAAACCATGTCGTGTTCTTCAGCGCCGTCTTAAATAATGATGTGCCGAAGAACGCGAAATTGCTGAAACATTATCTCAGAAGAGTGAGTTCGAGTCCATTGTTGTGCACCAAAATTGTCATTGATATGCCAGGCTGTTATGATTTCAATTAGTGGTTGAGAAGGCTAGGGACGGCATTACCTACCCCAGAGTGGGAGCGGGGAGCATGTAGATCTTGCTCGCATTGTGGCTGCCTTCCTCAATGGCCCTCAGGAGACTCAAATGGAAAATTGGACCGGTGTATCCCAACATGGATAGAAGGATGAGGGCTGGAACGGGCAGCCGCCAAATTCGTTCCCTTCCGAGACTTGGAAAAAAGCAAAAACATTTTAATTGGCAAACACTTGTATGCCAATTCACTTCACTCACTAGTTGCAAAGTAAATGATCTAATGTGATGATGTTGGTGCAAGGAAAGCAACTCAAGGTCAAGATGCACACACACACACACACACACACACACACACACACACACACACACACACACACACACACACACACACACACACACACACACACGGATGGAAGCTTGAAACTCAGATGAGTCACAGAGATGTTAGGAAGTTTTCTTTTAGCGTGAGAGTAGTGGGGAAATGGAATGCACTTCAGGAACAGGTTGTGGAAGTAAATACTATTCATAATTTTAAAACCAGGTATGATAGGGAAATGGGACAGGAGTCATTGCTGTAAACAACCGATGCTCGAAAGGCGGGATCCAAGAGTCAATGCTCGATCCTGCAGACACAACTAGGTGAGTACAACTAGGTGAGTACACACACACACACACACACACACACACACGTGCCTTAAGCCGCCCACCTTGTGCTGACAGCAAGTGAAGGTCACACTCAACCCTGAACATCACAGAGAATCACTTGTGTCTCAAGACCAATAATATTGCCATAACGTTATCATGTTGGTATGCGCCAAGTAATAACACGCCACATGACAAAAATTGCCATCTAGAAACTGCCATCTAGAAGATATTTGTCTTATCAATAGATATCTTGTTAATAAACATTCCTGGGGCCAGATTCACGAAAGCACTTACTCAAATACTTACGAACGTGTACATCTTTCCTCAATCTTTGACGGCTTTGGTTACATTTATTAAACAGTTTACAAGCATGAAAACTTGCCAATCAACTGTTGTTATTGTTATAAACAGCCTCCTGGTGCTTCGGAGCTCATTAACTGTTTAATAATTGTAAACAAAGCCGCCAAAGATTGAGAAAAGATGTACATGTTCGTAAGTGCTTGCGTAAGTACTTTCGTAAATCTGGCCCCTGATTCTTTAAGAGGTGAGTTCGGAGTTCGGTTATGTGGGGTCGTTACCTTATGTTGCTGTCCTGTATTCGTCACATTTGCGTCATCCTGACGCACTAAGGGCAGACGTACCCAGAGGGCGATATGTCCAGGAATTGAACGAGGGGGGGGGGTATTTTTTACAAGGGAAAGGGGGCCATGTTCTACAGTTGCATTCAAACGACAACTCAATGTTAATAAACATATAAGATTCGGTTGGATTTTTGTTGTTGAATTTGAGAATACAATTCAGGAGGCAAAAAGGCCTATTAGCCCATAGGCCCGAGGTAGCACCTCTTTGCATGCAGCCAAACTCATTCAAACATGTGTCTATCCTACGCTTGAAACAATCCATGGATCCCTCGCTTTTTATGTTACCCGACAATTCGCTCCATAAATCAACCACCCTGAGTGGCAAAGGAGTTACCAGGCAGTTACAACTGCTTCCAGGGCAGTGCTCAATCCCCCAATATTTCCTGCTTGAAAGTGTTCTGTTTTAAACCCATTAGTACAAGTTCAATCAGGTGTTTATTATTATTATTAGTATTAGTATTAGTATTATTATTTTCTACCACAGACGTGGCCAGACATTTACAATGCTAACCAGCATATATACATGTTGACCAGACCACACACTAGAAATTGAAGGGACGACGACGTTTCGGTCCGTCCTGGACCATTCTCAAGTCGATTGTCTTGATATACATTATATACAGCATATATACATTTTCTTGTGTCCTCCATGGACAGGGTTAGAGATGTGTTAAACATATAGTTCAGGGGTTTATTGAACGATCAACCACAGAAGGTGATTGTGGTGCTTTTAAAATGCTAATCTAACCTACCGCCGCACCAATACACACATTTACGTCTGTGCTACATGAAGACACAGATGGTGGTGGGTGTTGGTGCGCCCACATTCCTGTGTGGCGGACGTTTGTGACCTGATCCCTCCCATAGTGACCTCCCAGGTCTCGGGGTCACCCTCTGCTGCCCTTCGTCCCCTCTCCCATCCCTTCCTTCCTCTATCCCATCATACCGTCCCTTCCTCTCCACACCTGGACACGACTCGACCTCTGGTTGGTCCTCGTCCCTCTGGTCTTGTATCCTCATGGTTCCTGTACTCTTGTGCTGCTCCCACACACACATTACCTTCGGCACCATTGGCTTGTTTAAGGAGAGTCGGGAGTCTATACTAAAATTTGCAATCTATAGTAGTGGTGTCTGACGACGGTAGGAGACAGGAACTTTCACTCGCAAGATGATGACACATGGCGGGAATTATAGGGTGGGTGTCGGCTGTTACAGCAGCGCTCCTGTGCCAGGGAAGTCCACTATGGGATCACCATAGCCCGTGCTACTTGCCCCGCTCCTGTGCCTGGGAAGTCCACTACGGGCTCACCATAACCCGTGCTACCTGCAACTTTTGGTTCCCAGTAGTTCAATCTAAAACAACA
The DNA here is from genome assembly GCF_020424385.1 of Procambarus clarkii. NCBI lineage: Eukaryota > Metazoa > Arthropoda > Malacostraca > Decapoda > Cambaridae > Procambarus > Procambarus clarkii. Next base: position 111,342 of record NW_025561919.1, on the reverse strand, counting down.
TTGCTAATCTTAGCCTCTACTGTTAGCTAGCAGTAAAATAGGTAGCTGGGTGTTAGTCAGCTGTCACGGGCTGCTTCCTGGGGGTGGAGGCCTGGTCGAGGACCGGGCCGCGGGGACACTAAAAAGCCCCGAAATCATCTCAAAATAACCTGAAGATAACCTCTGGTCAGTTAGGCCAGCGAGTAATTTTGTCTGTCACATGAGAGTAGAGATGATGGGGCAGGAGTAAGGTGGGAAGGTCAGTTCAGAAGTGACCTTCGGTACGAAGGTACAAATAGCCTTAGCTACTCTTATCTTTTAAGATGTACTTCCTATTGTCTCAATAAACGCACTTGAACTTGACTTTCAGGATACTCCAGCATGCTTAGATATAAACTCCGATGTAAAGTACTTGATTGGTGCTAGCTAGTACAACAAGACTGTAGCAGCAACACTTAGCGTAGTATGCTGCTAGGAAACAGCCGGCCAGCATTAATGGAGTATATTGACCAGACCACACACTAGAAGGTAAAGGGACGACGACGTTTCGGTCCGTCCTGGACCATTCTCAAGTCGATTTGAGAATGGTCCAGGACGGACCGAAACGTCGTCGTCCCTTCAACTTCTAGTGTGTGGTCTGGTCAACATACTCCAGCCACGTTATTGTGACTCATCGCCTGCTTAATGGAGTATACTTAGTGGGTATAGCTGCAATGGGGTGGGGGGAGTCAGTCTGGGAGCATTAGTCAATTTTGTTGATGACATTACATTAAGGAGAGTGGCCTAAGACTCAGGCCTAAGACTCAGGCCTAAGACTCAGGCCTAAGACTCAGGCCTAAGACTCAGGCCTAAGACTCAGGCCTAAGACTCAGGCCTAAGACTCAGACCTAAGACTCAGGCCTAAGACGCAGGCCTAAGACTCAGGCCTAAGACTCAGGCCTAAGACTCAGGCCTAAGACTCAGACCTAAGACTCAGGCCTAAGACGCAGGCCTAAGACTCAGGCCTAAGACTCAGACTAACACTAAGAGTACAGCATTGGTCACCGTACTCTACAGTGGATGTAAATCATATGGGGAGTATACAGAGAACTGTGCTCAACTTATTTCCTGGAATTAGTAAGGAATTAGGAAGCGAGACGAAGTTTACACCGCGGAACGAGGAAACTCACGAGGCATCTGATGGAAGTATACGAAGAGATGAAAGAGTATTAAAAGGGACATACCTGAAAATGTACCTAACCTAACCTAACCTAACCTAACCTAACCTAACCTAACCTGAAAATGAGATGCTGAAAATATCGACCCAAATTAGTATAGGTGTTGTTGGAATAAATCGCCGGTTTATTGTTATAGATTCAGCTACTCGGAACAAGTTTCAAGTAGCACGGACTATGGTGAGCCCGTAACTTACCTGACACAGGAGCGGGGCAAGTAGCACGGGCTATGGTGAGCCCGTAGTGGACTTACCTGGCACAGGAGCGGGGCAAGTAGCACGGACTATGGTGAGCCCGTAACTTACCTGACACAGGAGCGGGGCAAGTAGCACGGACTATGGTGAGCCCGTAACTTACCTGACACAGGAGCGGTGCTGTATGCCTAATTGCCGGTTTCTTCAGAGATCTTTATATTATGATGTATGGTGGCGTAGTGGAGGGGGAGGATGGGAAGGAGGGCGTTATCAGGAGGTAAAGCGCCAAGCCATTACAACTATATAGCACTGGGAAGGGGTCAGGATAAGGATTTGGGATGGGACGGGGGCAAGGAATGTTGCCCAACCACTTGGACGGTCGGGGATTGAACGCCGACCTGCAGGAAGCAAGACTCTTTTATGCCCCGCCTTTTGGTACCTGGGCATTGTTTTTTTTTAACGTCGCTGTCATATGCGAGTTCCTTTGTCGTATCTGGCCTGAAGCTATGAATTGTGGTGGATTCCACTATTTCTTTCAGGGTGTTCTACGTGTTAACCTGTACAGGGCACGAGTATTTCCTTGGGCATTGGGGGAAGGTGCAGGAGGCATAGGGTGGGGTGGGGGTGGTGCAGGAGGCATAGGGTGGGGTGGGGGAGGTGCAGGAGGCATAGGGTGGGGTGGGGAGCTGAGAGAAGTGGAGCAGGAACTCACCCACCGCGACATCTTCCAATTCGCGCAAGAGGATCTAACACTCGAATTGCAGCCGACGCTGCCAGACTTGTCTCTTATCTCCCCGACGCAATCACATCAACGCTCGTTTGATCTCTCTCCCCCGCGTTCCCCGAGCCAGGTCAGCAGGCCTAGGTCACCACTAGGCCTACCAGGGCTGCACCTTGTTGTCAAGCAGTGTAGCAGGGGAAAACTTGAAACTTACGTTTGTAAACATGGCGGGTTTACTCGGTGTAGTATTGTATACCCAGAGATGCGACAGGTGGACAGGTGACAGGTCCACCTGGGTGTAGTATTGTATACCCAGAGATGCGACAGGTGGACAGGTGACAGGTCCACCTGGGTGTAGTATTGTATACCCAGAGATGCGACAGGCGGACAGGTGACAGGTCCACCTGGGTGTAGTATTGTATACCCAGAGATGCGACAGGTGGACAGGTGACAGGTCCACCTGGGTGTAGTATTGTATACCCAGAGATGCGACAGGTGGACAGGTGACAGGTCCACCTGGGTGTAGTATTGTATACCCAGAGATGCGACAGGTGGACAGGTGACAGGTCCACCTGGGTGTAGTATTGTATACCCAGAGATGCGACAGGTGGACAGGTGACAGGTCAAGCGAGAGAGCAGTGTAGCTGAAGATGGAACGGTGAGTCCAGTGTCCACGGGAAGTGGGCTCCCATCTTGAGGTTATCTTGAGATGATTTCGGGGCTTTTTAGTGTCCCCGCGGCTCGGTTCTCGTCCAGGCCTCCACCCCCAGGAAGCAGCCCGTGACAGCTGACTAACACCCAGGTACCTATTTTACTACTAGGTAACAGGCTAAATTATTTTACTGCTAGGTAACAGGCCCATAGCTAAAGCGATTATATATTAGCAAAAAGACGTCATTAATGTATAATGATTAATTGTAAATACATAGTTATTGAAATAAAATCTCTGTAGCTGACGTTATCATTATAAGGTGAGCAGGATAGATGTAATTGTTAATGTAATTAGAGACCTTTTGTGCTCTCTGTAATCCTTTTTGCGCTACCGCTCACAGGTCGAGTATGGGGTGCACAATAAACTAGCCGCTTCCGGCGGCAAGAATGATAAGGACAAGGCAGAATAGTCTAGTAGGAACGACCAGAATTTTCGTGTTAAAAATGCAAGCAAATGGAAGATGGATGAGAGAGATTAGGCGAGACAAGGAATAAGTGCCCGGGGGGGGGGGAACATGGGAGATAAGAGAATAAGTAAGAAGAAAGAGAGGCATGAGAAGGAGCAAAGAAGTGGGTCATCTTGGAGAACATCTTGATCCCCCAGTAACTGTCAGACCCGCTGGCTAGGGTGTGTGTTGGGTGGAGTGGGTCCTGGCCTCTCTCCCCACTCTCCCACACCTCTCCCACACTCACCCACCCTCCCACACCTCTCCCCACTCTTTCCCACTCTCCCCACTCTCCCACACTCACCCACTCTCCCACACCCCTCCCCACTCTCCCATACCTCTCCCCACCCTCACCCTCCCTCCCCCACCGATTCCTCTCCCTCAAAACTGAAAACTATTAATAAACCAGCCCTACACAAGGGTGCCAGGCACGATCACGTTCCCAACCGTCCTGAATGTTGAGTAACGACGCCAGTGCAACATGCAGCGTGAACAGCAACATGGTGACGCCACATATGCTGTAACAAAAGTACACGTACCCCCCCCCCCCTGTTACCTAGCAGTAAAATAGGTACCTGGGTGTTAGTCAGCTGTCACGGGCTGCTTCCTGGGGGTGGAGGCCTGGTCAAGGACCGGGCCGCGGGGACACTAAAAAAAAAAAAGCCCCGAAATCATCTCAAGATAATCTCAAGATAAGGTTATCAATGACAATACTCATACTCAATGCCCTATGCGAACACTGAGAATCTGAATGATCAACACTAATTCAACAAACTCCAGTTCTCCCATTAGCATTGACCATTCACTGCAACAAGACCTAAAAGGAAATGTATATGTTTATCTCTCAGAATGTTTGGTAATATGTTTATTGTTTGTGATGTGTGTCTATGTATGTATTAACACGATGTACTGAACGGGGTGAGAATAGCTTGAGCTACCTCATCCCTTTGTGTGTATTTGACCTCAATAAACTTATTTCAATTTCAATTTCAAGAGTTAAAAGTCCTGGTAATTACAGGTCTCGGAGCCTGGACGCCAAAGAAGTGTGAAAGGATAGTAATTGACTTTTATATCAAGGAAATGGACTGGGGAACGGGGTTAACCAATGTGTTAATGATGATAGCCAGACAGACAGACAGACAGACAGACAGACAGACAGACAGACAGACAGGCAGACAGACAGCCAACCAGAGACAGACAGCAGGCAGACAGACAGACAGACAGACAGACAGAGACAGACAGACAGACAGGCAGACAGCCAACCAGAGACAGACAGCAGGCAGGCAGGCAGACAGACAGACAGACAGACAGACAGACAGACAGACAGACAGACAGACAGACAGACAGACAGACAGACAGACAGCCAACCAGAGACAGACAGCAGGCAGGCAGGCAGACAGACAGACAGACAGACAGACAGACAGACAGACAGACAGACAGACAGACAGACCACATTATAAAGCTCATAACAGCCAAGTGTTCTCTACTCGGACACATCAAAGGACCTTCTGATAAATCACAGTAAACACAACCTTCGTAGCACAGTTGGTTTCGTTCTGGACTCACAATCAGGAATCCTGGATTCGAATCCCGGGCAGGAAAGAAATTGTTGGGCACGTTTCTTTTACACTAATGCCTCTATTTACCTACCAGTAAATAGGTACCCGGGAGTTTGTCAACGATGATGGGCATCCTGAGAATGGTCAGTAGTTTGACCTTGTGGGCACCTCCATATATGCCAAACGGTATATACACACACAGTCTGCCTGTCCCGGTAAGCCTCAGGCTATTCAATATTTTAATGAACGTCATCACTAATATCGAATTCCCGGATGGACTAAAGGAAAACAGGATATGAGGATGTTCCCATTGGCGTGCTGTACGTGCAGGCCGTCCTCTCCAGCGGTCCCAGCCTCGCTAAACTGATCATACCTGGATGATACCTGGTTGATACCTGGTTGATGGGGTTCTGGGAGTTGTTCTACTCCCCAAGCCCGGCCCGAGGCCAGGCTTGACTTGTGAGAGTTTGGTCCACCAGGCTGTTGCTTGGAGCGGCCCGCAGGCCCACATATACCTGGTTGATGGGGTTCTGGCAGTTCTTCTACTCCCCGAGCCCGGCCCGAGGCCAGGCTTGACTTGTGAGAGTTTGGTCCACCAGGCTGTTGCTTGGAGCGGCCCGCAGGCCCACATGCCCACCACAGCCCGGTTGGTCCGGCACTCCTTGGAGGAATAAATCTAGTTCCTCTTGAAGATGGGGTTCTGGGAGTTCTTCTACTACCCAAGCCCGGGCCCCAGGCCAGGCTAGATTTAATTTTAATTTAGTTGATTTGTGATAACTTGGTCCAACTTGCTTGGAGCGGCCTGCAGGCCCATATACCACTGCAGCCCGGTTAGTCCGGCACCTCTTGCAAGAACTTATCTAAGTGCCTCTTGAAGACATCCACCTTTGTTCCGGCAATATTTCTCCTGCTTGCTGGGAGGGTGTTGAACACCTGTGGACCTCTGGTGTTCAGACAGTGTTCTCTGATTGTGCCTATGGCACCTCTACTCCTCAATGATTCTATTCTGGCCCTCCAGTATTTTTCACGTGTATAATATTTGATAACATTCTCGTCTCCTTTCCAGCGAGTACATTTTGAGAGCTTTGAGACGGTCCCAATAATTTAGATGGTTTACCGTATTTGGACCTGCCCGAAACGGTACTCGTACTAGTGGCTGTCTGTACAAGAATGTAACAACTTCAACAACTGTAACAACTTGGCCGAGCGGACAGCACGCGGGACTTGTGATCCTGTGGTCCTGGGTTCGATCCCAGGCGCCGGCGAGAAACAATGGGCAGAGTTTCTTTCACTCTATGCCCCTGTTACCTAGCAGTAAAATAGGTACCTGGGTGTTAGTCAGCTGTCACGGGCTGCTTCCTGGGGGTGGAGGCCTGGTCGAGGACCGGGCCGCGGGGACACTAAGAAAAAGCCCCGAAATCATCTCAAGATAACCTCAAGATCTCAAGATAACTCTTGTACAGGTATATATAAATAAATAAATAAAAAAGTATGAATGCGTGCCGTATATGGCTCCTGTATCCCCTCTACTTGAGCCATCTCTCCAGCTGTGAAAGGGGAAGCAAGTACTGAGCTGTACCCTAGACTGGGGTCACCCTTAGGGTCGGTTACCTACCTTGAGGTGCTTCCGGGGCTTAGCGTCCCCGCGGCCCGGTCGTCGACCAGGCCTCCTGGTCGACGGGTCCCCCCTAAAATAATAATATGAAGGACTACCGGAAGTTGAGTGAACTACTGGCGCAGAGGTTCAGGAGGAGGCTGGGAGTTTACGGGACCCGCTAAGACACCCAAGTCTTCACTCACCAACACAGGCCGCTCCTTCCTTATTATCACCCAGTACCTGCCCGCACCCTCTCCTCTGCTGCCTTGACTACACACAATAGGCACAAGTACCCGGTATATAATATTTTATATCACTGCAAGAGGAGCGAGTTTGGAGAGTGGTACCGGCAGTAGTGGCAGCTCCCGCAGCGTGGTAGCTCCCTCAGCGCCGCCTGTCGGCCTCTCCCACAACCAACACTCCTCAGTAACCTACCCGCCACCACAACCATCAACAACACACCAATTACCACGCTGAAAACTGCCCATTAATTCAATTTACATATTCTTGGTAACAACGTTGAACTGAAAAAGCAAGAGAGTGAATGAGAGAGAGAGAGAGAGAGCAGACTTGGGTATGCGCCGCAGAAGTAGGTGTGGCGGCGTGCGGTTGCTGGACACTACTCAACCCAAGTCTCACTAACAAACTCACTCACAAACACGAACGGTTGTACTCCACCACCACAACACGCCTCAGTCACGGCCGCACGCGGGGGGCGAGTAATCACTAACAAAACGCATGAACTGAATGAACAATAAATGATAAAAAAAAGTTCTCTCAAAACGTGAGGCATCAGACATGAGGCAGGGAAGGAGGAGGAAGGGGGGGGGGGGTAGGGGGGGAGTGAGAGGTCAGGGGGCGCCTCCCCCCCACCTCCAGGGGTCCTCCCCCTGGAGGAGGTCTCCGGTGTCAATCTCACCAGCTAACGGTCACAAGGACATGGCCAAGTTTGCTGAAGGCAACCTCGACCTCCTCATTCTTCTGGGGCACTCACGGACACGCCCACCACGTGTCCTTAACCACGGACACGCCCACCACGTGTCCTTAACCACGGACACGCCCACCACGTGTCCTCCCCCACGGACACGCCCACCACGTGTCCTTCCCCCACGGACACGCCCACCACGTGTCCTTAACCACGGACACGCCCACCACGTGTCCTTAACCACGGACACGCCCACCACGTGTCCTTAACCACGGACACGCCCACCACGTGTCCTTAACCACGGACACGCCCACCACGTGTCCTTAACCACGGACACGCCCACCACGTGTCCTCCCCCACGGACACGCCCACCACGTGTCCTCCCCCACGGACACGCCCACCACGTGTCCTCCCCCACGGACACGCCCACCACGTGTCCTCCCCCACGGACACGCCCACCACGTGTCCTTAACCACTAGGCAAGAGACTAGGACAAGATCACAAGATTTACAAATCCTATTTCAACATGGGTCAGTAGCCTCGTGTTTCAGAAGCACATGTTTTGTTTTGAATGATGGTTACCCTGAGGTGCTTCCGGGGCTTAGCGTCCCCGCGGCCCGGTCGTCGACCAGGCCTCCTGGTTGCTGGACTGATGAACCAGGCTGTTAAACGCGGCTGCTCGCAGCCTGACGTATGAGTCACAGCCTGGTTGATCAGGTATGATAAGTATACTTGGAATATTTCGTCCCAAAGTGCTGCCAAACTTCCCCCTACACAATTCTATAACATTTAAAAATTTTATAAATATAGATAGAGTGAAAGTGTCATTATTGAAGCATAAATTTCTTTAATGTACCCTTCCCTGAGGGGTAGGGAGGAGCCGGTCGGCCGAGCGGACAGCACGCTGGACTTGTGATCCTGAGGTCCTGGGTTCGATCCCAGGCGCCAGCGAGAACAATGGGCAGAGTTTCTTTCACTCTATGCCCCTGTTACCTAGCAGTAAAATAGGTACCTGGGTGTTAGTCAGCTGTCACGGGCTGCTTCCTGGGAGTGGAGGCCTGGTCGAGGACCGGGCCGCGGGGACACTGAAGCCCCGAAATCATCTCAAGATGGAGGTATTACACGGTCATAGTAAAGCTGATGTTTGTTCTTCACACTACACTGCTCGTATGTCATTTGTCTACTATATCTATCTTATCTTATCTATCATCCTCATACTAGAATCGAAACATTGATACAGTGCGAGGATTTCAGATATTTCATCCTTTGTAAGGAGATGGTTTGTCATGTTATGTAGTGCGAATTTAGATTTATCTCTTAAATGTCTCAATTGGTTAACCCTGGAAACACAACCCGTAACTGTCTCTATTTTCCGCTTGTTACAACTTGTAATAAAGTTGTTACATCTTGGCTTAACGTGTTTATGACGTATTAGAACGTTGTTACAACTTGCTATATTGGTTGTTATAATTGGTTAGGTGTTGTTAAAACTTGCTCGAACGTTGTACCAACGTCGTAGTTTCGGTGTGTGTTTGGCGGGAATTTACAGTCCTCCCTAGTACTATCCTGCCTTGCAACCTATCCTCAGGGAGGAAATCCACTCTTGGGAATGGATTGAGAACAACTACATAATTAGTGCTGTTATCTACTCTCTGTCCGTGGTTAGGTTAAGTTAGGTTTCATTACGTTTGGTTACGTTAATACGGTGTATTAATGATGATAATGTGAAAGAGGGAATTTGAAAACTATTTGAGTGTACCCGAGAATTCCGTTTACTAAAAACCAAATTCTTAAAAGAAAAAGTTTTCAGGCTATTTTTTCGATTTTGAAACAATTGATTTATAATACAATAAAGTTATAACTTTATCCTAGGCTTTGTTTAGGACAAAAGGTTCACTTGTAAATGTTCACGTTGACTACTACTGGGACCATTGTATACTTTCAGACCATCACAAATACGAGATAGGTCTCCAGGGAGGGGGGGGGGGTGTTCTCATGGTAATGGATTTTCTCTGAGGATGGGCTCTACCTTACCTCGTATTATCCTTCATTGTTGCTACTCGTATTATCCTACCCTGTTGCCTCGTATTATCCTACTTCCTTCTCCCTTGTCCTTCCTGGACAAGGTAGGATAATCCTTGGCATTATCCTACCGTGTTGTCCCACGTCTTATCCTACCTTGTCCTCCGTGGCATTATTCTGCCGTATTGACCCCTCGTGTTATCCTATCTTGTCCCCCGCGGCATTATCCTGCCTTGTTGACCCCTCGTCTTATCCTACTTTGTCCTCCGTGGCATTATTCTGCCGTATTGACCCCTCGTCTTATCCTACCTTGTCCTCCGTGGCATTATCCTGCCGTGTTGACCCCTCGTGTTATCCTACCTTGTCCTCCGTGGCATTATCCTGTTCGTCGTCTTATCCTACCTTGTCCTCCGTGGCATTATCCTGCCGTGTTGTCCCTCGTGTTATCCTACCTTGTCCTCCGTGGCATTATCATGCCGTATTAACGTCTTATCCTACCTTGTCCTCCGTGGCATTATCCTGCCGTGTTGACCGTCGTGTCCCTGGTGTGCGAGTCCTCCGACGCCAGCACCCTCACCCTAGGAGCTCTCTGGCGATCATTCAGTTAAGTGGCGAGGCTTGAAGTGTACCTGCATAATGCTGGTCTTGAGCGCCCCAACAATGGTGCGACTGTGAGGCTCCTTCACTGCCAACCTTCACTGTTGGTGTACTGGTGTACTGGTGTTAGTGTGAACCTTCCTTGTTGTACTGGTGTACTGGAGAGTCACTGCCAACCTTCCTTGTTGTACTGGTGTACTGGTGTTAGTGTGAACCTTCCTTGTTGTACTGGTGTACTGGTGTACTGGAGAGTTAGTGTGAACCTTCCTTGTTGTACTGGAGTACTGGTGTACTGGAGAGTTAGTGTGAACCTTCCTTGTTGTACTGGAGTACTGGTGTACTGGAGAGTCACTGCCAACCTTCACTGTTGTACTGGTGGACTGGAGAGTCACTGTCAACCTTCCTTGTTGTACTGGTGTACTGGAGAGTCACTGCCAACCTTCACTGTTGTACTGGTGTACTGGAGAGTCACTGCCAACCTTCACTGTTGTACTGGTGGACTGGAGAGTCACTGCCAACCTTCCTTGTTGTACTGGTGTACTGGAGAGTCAATGTGACCGTTCCTTGTTGTACTGGTGGACTGGAGAGTCACTGCCAACCTTCACTGTTCTTGTACTGAAATTGAAATTGAAATTGAAATTGAAATAAGTTTATTGAGGTAAAATACACACAAAGGGATGAGGTAGCTCAAGCTATTCTCACCCCGTTCAGTACAACGTGTTAATATATACATAGACACACATCACAAACAATAAACATATTACCAAACATTCTGAGAGGTAAACATATACATTTCCTCCTTCACAAGTAGTATGGTATCAGACGTACACACAAATACTTTTATGACCTAGGTATACTGTATAGACAATTTGCAAGAGACATGCAGATAATTCAACAAAAAATTACAGTCCTGGTGCAAAATTCTTATATCTCTCAAGAATATCATCAACCTTTCCGTTGTGACACATCCAGGCTATTTGTTCAGGAACAGTCCTTATCTCAGTGTTTCTATATACATTAATCAACGGACAATCAAGAACATAATTTGCCAGGGTGTGAGACCTTAACATACCACATAGTTTACACTTCGTGTCATTATCATGAACATCTATCCCATATTCCCAGTAATATTTGTACCCAAGCCTGAGCCGCATGTACACAGAGTCACTCCAAGCATTTCTCCTTTTACCATAAGTGAAATGGGTGTTTTGACTCACATACATGTAGTGTTGCATGGTTTGACTACTCTCATACATTATCTCTCTCTCCTCTCCACTCCCGCCTGTGCCTGAATATTTCTGATTTTGCTTCTTATTTGTCTCATTGTGAATTCACATTCAATGTCAACTTGTGGTTTTGATGTGGCACGTTTGGCCAAGTCATCCGCCACCTCGTTGAGCACTATTCCAACATGAGATGGAATCCACATGAATTTCACACTATAACCTTTCAGCTGTATCTCAGTTATTCTTCTCTTACAGTCCTCAACTATAGACATGAAGACTGGGTTTCGACTGTTTAAGGACTCCAGTGCTCCTCGGCTATCGACAAATACAAAAACATTTTTGTCGTCATGACGTACTTCCTTCAAACACGCCAGAATGGCCTGCAGTTCAGCTTGTGTGGATGATATATAATTACTAAGCCGGAGTTCAATTATCCTGTCCACAGTCCCAAACTCCGTATAATCCCTTATTAGGACACCACACCCGGCCCTGCCATCCTCCGCCACCGACCCGTCGCAATATACATGTAAACTGTTGCCTCTTGGTAACCGAGATATCATGCTTCCATACAAACACCGTAATTGTCCCGGTTCATGATGAATCTTTTTCGCCTTCAGGGGTACAATTTCGACGTCTATTTTCTGTACTTTCCAGGGAGCAGACATATTACACTGTCGAGAGGGTTTACAGCAGTCAAGTACGTCGTATTCCCTGAGGTCATGAGCTAATCCCCTCGTGTAGCGTGTCTCCCTCAGTTTCCTGGAAGTGTGTACGTCACTCAAGCAGGTCTGAACGCTCTCAAACAGCTCATCCCCTCCTTTTCTCCGCATGAAACGAATAGATACTCTAGTGTTAATGTCACGGACTCTATCACACACACTCTGTAAATTTAATTCCATTCTCATTATTTCAATCATTGCATTTCTTTGACATCCAAGAATAATCCTCATAGCCTCGTTCTGTATCAGCTCTATTTTTTGAATTCTGCCTTGGCCTGTGTAAGACAATACGGGTGCTGCGTAGTCTATCAGGGATCGAACAGTGCTTATGTATAACATCCGCAAGATAGGTACCCCAACACCTTTACCAGAAAAAGCCAGTGCTTTTAGAGGATGCAGACGGGCTTTACATAAGGTGCTGATATGATTTATTTCAGCATTTTTACTCTCACATGTGTATCCAACATACATGCCCAGATACTTGTACTTCTGTACACGGCTCAGTTCCACACCATTTAGAGTAAGTGTTATATTTCTTCGTTTCCTATACTCGTATTTGGTTTTATCTGCATTTATAACTAAGCCTAACTTGTGACAGGTTGTACCAAGTATGTTAAGAGCATCTTGAATTTTGTTCCCAGAAGTGCCTTGTATAAGACTGTCATCAGCATATATGATCGTCGTGACCCCTGGAGGATACATTTCTGATGCTAATCTGTTCATTAATACATTGAATAAGGTGGGACTTAATACTCCCCCTTGTGGGGTACCTAACTGAAACCTCCGTTCCTCAGACATGTATCCCTGGTAATACACCTGACCTTTTCTGCCTTGTAGATAATCCCTTATCCAGTGTAGCAATCTCCCTGTTATTCCCAGATTGGCTAATTCGTATAAGATTACTTCCCCATTGGCTTTATCAAATGCTCCTTGTAGATCAACAAAAACTCTACAATTGTCATCCACATTAGACAAACACTTTAAGAGACAATCCGCAGTACTTTTGCCTTTGATAAAACCAAAGAGATTACTGGACATGTTATCACCTACAAGGTAGAGTAGCCTATTTAACAAAATCCTTTCCATCATTTTACAAAAGCAGGATATTAAGGAGACAGGTCTGTAGCCTCCGTTTGACTTAGGGATAGGAATGATGACAGCCTCTTTCCATTTTCTTGGTAACTTTCCCTCTCTATAACTCATATTAAACAAGTCAAGTAAGGGACTAGGTTTCATACCGGCTAAATAATTAAGTATGTCTTGTACTGGTGTACTGGTGTACTGGAGAGTCAATGTGAACCTTCCTTGTTGTACTGGTGTACTGGTGTACTGGAGTTAGTGTGAACCTTCCTTGTTGTACTGGTGTACTGGTGTTAGTGTGAACCTTCCTTGTTGTACTGGTGTACTGGAGAGTCAATGTGAACCTTCCTTGTTGTACTGGTGTACTGGAGAGTCACTGCCAACCTTCCATGTTGTCGTACTGGTGTACTGGTGTACTGGAGATCTGAGACAGACAATGTAAGCTAGCAGAAGAACAATGTTTGGAAAGCTACTCACATCACTTCTTGAAGGAGCAAATTTGTGGGGATAATTTTGAGGAGATTTTGATCATTTTCAGTACCTAGGACAGAGTAGAGTTACCTTGAAGCAAGTGTTAGTTAACAAACCATAATTAACAACTGCGGGTAAACCAAGGTTTACCTGAAGGTGTGGTGCCAAACCTAGTCTACCATTACCAAGATTTTCAGGTCAGTCTTCAGCTAACAAAATTTATCGAATACCTTTGGCACACTTGGGAGCCGGTCGGCCGAGCGGACAGCACGCTGGACACGTGATCCTGTGGTCCCGGGTTCGACCCCGGGCGCCGGCGAGAAACAATGGGCAGAGTTTCTTTCACCCTATGCCCCTGTTACCTAGCAGTAAAATAGGTAGTTGGGTGTTAGTCAGCTGTCACGAGCTGCTTCCTGGGGGTGGAGGACTGGTCGAGGACCGGGCCGCGGGGACACTAAAGCCCCGAAATCATCTCAAGATAACCTGTAACCACTGGTTACTACTAAGCAAACCATTTATAGTCATTCTGCTAACTACTTCATCTAACTACACGGTGATCACTCATTATGGTTATCTTATTGAGGTTATCTTGAGATTATTTCGGGGCTTTTAGTGTCCCCGCGGCCCGGTCCTCGACCAGGCCTCCACCCCCAGGAAGCAGCCCGTGACAGCTGACTAACACCCAGGTACCTATTTACTGCTAGGTAACAGGGGCATAGGGTGAAAGAAACTCTGCCCATTGTTTCTCGCCGGCGCCCGGTATCGAACCCAGGACCACAAGATCACAAGCCCAGCGTGCTGTCCGCTCGGCCGACCGGCTCCCTTAACGACCTCAATGGTGAAGGACCTCAGAGCTGAGCTGTTTAGCAGAGTCTTGGACTGTATATCCCTGATAGGTTCTGGTAGTAGTAGCCCAGATGACTTATCATAGTTATCATCCTTAAGGCTGTTTAAGTGATCTATATAAGACTGTCTTCTGACTTATATTGGTGCATATTAGGAGTGTACTCATGCCTTCTGTACACTCATGCCCACAGGACAGCTAACAGGGTGATGGATCAGGCCTTACTGAAGACGTTGTCAGGTCTAAAGAGGTCTTAACCGTCTAATGTGGCACAAGATTTGTACATTTGTCCGAGTAAGATGCAGCCCGCCGTCTGTGTCCTCCGGTGGTATGGTTGTTGTTGGTAAAGATTCGCTACCCGGAACAAAGTTCCAAGTAGCACGGGCTATGGAGAGCCCGTAATGGACTTAATTTGGTGGTATGGACGCCTGCCTACCAACACGGTCCTATGCTCCAATACTCTCTAAGTCACATGTGAGTCCCCTATATTACTGTATTGTCTACATCAATACTAGTCACATAATACATAATTGTATTCAATACATAATACAATACAGTAATCAGCTGTATTACTTGCTTATGGCTCATATATAATTAACTGTAAAGTACCTTTACTCTAATGGAGGAGGCCTGGTCGACGACCGGGCCGCGGGGACGCTGAGCCCCGGAAGCACCTCAAGGTAACCTCAAGGTAATTCCAGTCTCTGCGAATCAGTCTGTCTGTAGCCCCTAGAGCAATAGTTATCTTCCAGGATTCTAGAATTAACCATAGCACTCATGATTCTAGTCTTGAGTACGAATGTTCACTCTTGTGACACAGACACAGGCAGTGAGGCTCACGGCCTGTGCCTCATTGCCAGAGACTCACTCACTGTCTGTGCTTCACGAGGGCGACGGAACCCATGCATCCCATTAATTGTATTTATGGCTTAGCTGTTAATCCCTTTCGCGCGTAGGTGTGAAATTATTCCCAGTGATTGTTTCTCTTACTTGTTCTTTGTTCCATGTGGCTCTATGTTGTTTGTTCCATGTGGCTCTATGTTGTTTGTTCCATGTGGCTCTCTGTGTTGTTTGTTCCATGTGGCTCTCTGTGTTGTTTGTTCCATGTGGCTCTCTGTGTTGTTTGTTCCATGTGGCTCTCTGTGTTGTTTGTTCCATGTGGCTCTCGGTGTTGTTTGTTCCATGTGGCTCTCTGTGTTGTTTGTTCCATGTGGCTCTGTGTTGTTTGTTCCATGTGGCTCTCTGTGTTTTGTTTGTTCCATGTGGCTCTGTGTGTGTTGTTTTTTCCATGTGGCTCTCTGTGTGTTGTTTGTTCCATGTGGCTCTGTGTTGTTTGTTCCATGTGGCTCTGTGTTGTTTGTCACATGTGGCTCTCTGTGTTGTTTGTCCCATGTGGCTCTCTGTGTGTTCATACCGGACATAGACAAGAACACAACCTATAGCACTGTATCATCCTTTGCAGATGACACTAGGATCTTCATGAGAGTAGACAACATAGAGGACACGCCAAACCTCCAGTCAGATGTAGATCAGGTCTTTCTATGGGCTACAGAAAATAATATGGTGTTAAATGAAGATAAGTTCCAGCTCATGCGCGAAGGTAAAAATGAAAATATAAAAACGGAAACCACGTACAAAACTCAGGCAAATCATAACATAGAACGAAAAGGCAATGTAAAGGATCTGGGTGTACTCATGTCGGAAGACCTTACCTTTAAAGAACACAATAAAGTAGCCGTCACAACTGCAAGAAAAATGACAGGTTGGATAACAAGAACTTTTCACACTAGAGATGCTATACCGATGATGATACTTTTCAAGACGCTTGTGCTCTCTAGAGTGGAGTACTGCTGCACAATGACAGCACCTTTCAAAGCTGGAGAAATTGCTGACCTGGAGAGCGTGCAGAGATCCTTTACTGCTAGAATCCACTCAGTAAAACATCTAAACTATTGGGACCGACTAAAGTGCCTAAATCTGTACTCCCTTGAGCGCAGGCGGGAGAGATACATAATAATTTACACGTGGAAAATATTAGAGGGGCTGGTTCCAAACCTGCACACAGAAATACTGTAACACTACACGAGGCCAAAAGGCATGGCAGGATGTGCAGAATTCCCATATTGAAAAGCAGAGGATCAATAGGTACTCTGAGAAAGAACTATTAACATCAGAGACCCCGAGACTGTTCAACACGCTTCCACTACACATAAGGGACATAACTGGCCGACCCCTCACAGTGTTCAAGAGAGAACTATCAACATCAGAGGCCCGAGACTGTTCAACACGCTTCCACTACACATAAGGGACATAACTGGCCGACCCCTCACAGTGTTCAAGAGAGAACTTGACAAACACCTCCAAAGGATACCTGATCAACCAGGCAGTGATTCATACGTCAGGCTGCGAGCAGCCGCATCCAACAGCCTGGTTGACCAGCCCAGCAACGACATTGCAATGGGCATTGGTGGAAACAATGGGCAGAGTTTCTTTCACCCTATGCCCGTGTTACCTAGCAGTAAAATAGGTACCTGGGTGTTAGTCAGCTGTCACGGGCTGCTTCCTGGGGGTGGAGGCCTGGTCGAGGACCGGGCCGCGGGGACGCTAAGCCGACGCGTAATCATAGCAAGGTACCCGCAAGGAAAGGTTTCCCCTGTGGCTCCTCGCGTGTCGTAGTGAACAACAGAGGGTTTCTAATGAGTTATTGAAGTGATGGTGAACAACAGAGGGTTTCTAATGAGTTATTGAAGTGATGGTGAACAACAGAGGGTTTCTAATGAGTTATTGAAGTGATGGTGAACAACAGAGGGTTTCTAATGAGTTATTGAAGTGATGGTGAACAACAGAGGGCGCTTGCTGGTAGCATTAGCAGCACCATTATATATTTAGTTGTGGTCTCTGGTATGGCCACCGCCCCAATGACACCTTTCCGCGTTCCACCTTGTGTGTGATGGTGGCTGTTGATGCTGTGAATGCTGCTAGTGATGCTGCTAGTGATGCCGCTACTGATGCTGCTAGTGATGCTGCTAGTGATGCTGCTAGTGATGCTGCTAGTGATGCCGCTACTGATGCTGCTAGTGATGCTGCTAGTGATGCTAGCTACATGTTTCGTTTCTCCGCTGCTGGAGAAACGTTCCACACTTATGTGGGTTTGAGCAATTGTATGTCTAACTTGTTTTACAACTTGTGGGTTGTAAATGTGATGTGTTGTGATTGATAACCCAGCAGTTGTGTGTGTGGTAATGGTGAGTCTGGCATTTGCTCCACAGGGCTGACATTTGTTCTCCTCCGCAGGTGGACGCTGATTTCACCTGACGTCATTATGGGGTATAGGTACTCACCCATTTGTGCCTCTAGCAGTGAGTTTCGTGGCTCGTCTGCCTCTGTGGCTCATCTGCCTCTGTGGCTCATCTGCCTCTGTGGCTCGTCTGCCTCTGGCTCATCTACCTCTGTGGCTCATCTACCTCTGTGGCTCATCTGCCTCTGTGGCTCATCTGCCTCTGTGTCTCATCTGCCTCTGTGGCTCATCTGCCTCTGTGTCTCATCTGCCTCTGTGGCTCATCTGCCTCTGTGGCTCATCTGCCTCTGTGTCTCATCTGCCTCTGTGGCTCATCTGCCTCTGTGGCTCATCTGCCTCTGTGTCTCATCTGCCTCTGTGGCTCATCTGCCTCTGTGGCTCATCTGCCTCTGTGTCTCATCTGCCTCTGTGGCTCATCTGCCTCTGTGGCTCATCTGCCTCTGTGTCTCATCTGCCTCTGTGGCTCATCTGCCTCTGTGGCTCATCTGCCTCTGTGTCTCATCTGCCTCTGTGGCTCATCTGCCTCTGTGTCTCATCTGCCTCTGTGGCTCGTCTGCCTCTGTGGCTCATCTGCCTCTGTGGCTCATCTGCCTCTGTGTCTCATCTGCCTCTGTGGCTCATCTGCCTCTGTGTCTCATCTGCCTCTGTGGCTCATCTGCCTCTGTGGCTCATCTGCCTCTGTGTCTCATCTGCCTCTGTGGCTCATCTGCCTCTGTGGCTCATCTGCCTCTGTGTCTCATCTGCCTCTGTGGCTCATCTGCCTCTGTGGCTCATCTGCCTCTGTGGCTCATCTGCCTCTGTGGCTCATCTGCCTCTGTGTCTCATCTGCCTCTGTGTCTCATCTGCCTCTGTGTCTCATCTGCCTCTGTGTCTCATCTGCCTCTGTGGCTCATCTGCCTCTGTGGCTCATCTGCCTCTGTGGCTCGTCTGCCTCTGTGGCTCATCTGCCTCTGTGGCTCATCTGCCTCTGTGGCTCATCTGCCTCTGTGGCTCATCTGCCTCATATAGTAAATATTTGATCGTTTTCGACCTATGGGACACATGTGTTCTATTTTTGTGTCACATATCTTATATGTGTTATGTTAGTGCCTTTGGGTCAGCTGGTGTTCGTATCCCATCCCAGCCTGTGTTGGGACCAGTCTCGTTGTAAACCTGTCTCTACTCACTGAGATGTGCTGGCGGGGGTTGAGCTCTGGCTCTTTGGCCCCGCCTCTCAACCGTCAATCAACAGGTGTACAGGTTCCTGAGCCTACTGGGCTCTATCATATCTACATTTGAAACTGTGTATGGAGTCAGCCATATACTGTGTATGTGTGTGTGTGTGTGTGTGTGTGTGTGTGTGTGTGTGTGTGTGTGTGTGTGTGTGTGTGTGTGTGTGTGTGTGTGTGTGTGTGTGTTCAAGCCAAAATTAATTATTTAATAGTGAAGATGGAAGGTTAAGTGAAGACGGACCACTCGACCACTTGAGTCACTCAAGGTGGTGGTATCGGCCACTACTTGACCTTCGACCTCTCACCTTGTATTATGGGGGCGTCGTGGTGGGGAGGAAGGAGGGGGGGGGAGCAGAAGAGACGTTGGGCTCTCCTGCACAGCGAGCAGCCGCGTCCAAGAACCTAGTTGATCAACGAGGGGGCCTGGATGAGGACCGGGCCGCGGGGACGCTAAGCCCCGGAATCATCGCAAGGTAATAGCTATTCATTGCAGGCATCTAGGTCCCATTAAGCGAAGGTGTTGATTGGAGACAGGTGTGGGGGGAGACAGGAGGTGGGGTGGGGGGACAGGTGGGGGGGACAGGAGGTGAGGGGGGGACAGGTGGGTGGACAGGAGGTGGGGTGGGGGGACAGGTGGGGGGGGGGGACAGGAGGTGGGGTGGGGGGACAGGTGGGGGGTGGACAGGAGGTGAGGGGGGGGGGACAGGTGGGTGGACAGGAGGTGGGGTGGGGGACAGGTGGGGGGTCGGAGGGACAGGAGCAGGGCCGTGTGGTACACTACCTTACCTTGAGGTGCTTCCGGGGCTTAGCGTCCCCGCGGCCCGGTCGTCGACCAGGCCTCCTGGTTGCTGGACTGATCAACCAGGCTGTTGGACACTAGGACAGAGGTGGTGTAGATTCAGCCAACTGGTTGAGCCAGCCACAGTCAGTGACAGTGACAGAGCTAGAGGGAGTGTACAGTCAGTGACAGTCACAGAGCTAGAGGGAGTGTACAGTCAGTGACAGTCACAGAGCTAGAGGGAGTGTACAGTCAGTGACAGTCACAGAGCTAGAGGGAGTGTACAGTCAGTGACAGTGACAGAGCTAGAGGGAGTGTACAGTCTGTGACAGTGACAGAGCTAGAGGGAGTGTACAGTCAGTGACAGTGACAGAGCTAGAGGGAGTGTACAGTCAGTGACAGTGACAGAGCTAGAGGGAGTGTACAGTCTGTGACAGTCACAGAGCTAGAGGGAGTGTACAGTCAGTGACAGTGACAGAGCTAGAGGGAGTGTACAGTCAGTGACAGTGACAGAGCTAGAGGGAGTGTACAGTCAGTGACAGTGACAGAGCTAGAGGGAGTGTACAGTCAGTGACAGTGACAGAGCTAGAGGGAGTGTAGAGTCAGTGACAGTCACAGAGCTAGAGGGAGTGTACAGTCAGTGACAGTGACAGAGCTAGAGGGAGTGTACAGTCAGTGACAGTGACAGAGCTAGAGGGAGTGTACAGTCAGTGACAGTGACAGAGCTAGAGGGAGTGTACAGTCAGTGACAGTGACAGAGCTAGAGGGAGTGTACAGTCAGTGACAGTGACAGAGCTAGAGGGAGTGTACAGTCAGTGACAGTGACAGAGCTAGAGGGAGTGTACAGTCAGTGACAGTGACAGAGCTAGAGGGAGTGTACAGTCAGTGACAGTGACAGAGCTAGAGGGAGTGTACAGTCAGTGACAGTGACAGAGCTAGAGGGAGTGTACAGTCAGTGACAGTGACAGAGCTAGAGGGAGTGTACAGTCAGTGACAGTGACAGAGCTAGAGGGAGTGTACAGTCAGTGACAGTGACAGAGCTAGAGGGAGTGTACAGTCAGTGACAGTGACAGAGCTAGAGGGAGTGTACAGTCTGTGACAGTCACAGAGCTAGAGGGAGTGTACAGTCAGTGACAGTCACAGAGCTAGAGGGAGTGTACAGTCAGTGACAGTGACAGAGCTAGAGGGAGTGTACAGTCAGTGACAGTCACAGAGCTAGAGGGAGTGTACAGTCTGTGACAGTCACAGAGCTAGAGGGAGTGTACAGTCAGTGACAGTCACAGAGCTAGAGGGAGTGTACAGTCAGTGACAGTCACAGAGCTAGAGGAGAGTGTAGAGTCAGTCACAGTCACTGACACAGTCACAGTCACTGACACCGTCACAGTCACTGACACAGTCACTGACACCGTCACAGTCACTGACACCGTCACAGTCACTGACACAGTCACTGACACCGTCACAGTCACTGACACAGTCACTAACACCGTCACAGTCACTGACACCGTCACAGTCACTGACACAGTCACAGTCACTGACACAGTCACTGACACCGTCACAGTCACTGACACAGTCACTGACACCGTCACAGTCACTGACACAGTCACTGACACCGTCACAGTCACTGACACCGTCACAGTCACTGACACAGTCACTGACACCGTCACAGTCACTGACACAGTCACTAACACCGTCACAGTCACTGACACAGTCACAGTCACTGACACAGTCACTGACACCGTCACAGTCACTGACACAGTCACTGACACAGTCACAGTCACTGACTGTGGCTTATATCTCCACACGGGCCAACAATAGAAGGGCTGCTGGAACACTTAATATTCTCCACACTCGGGTCATCTGTCTCTCTCACTCGGGTCATCTGTCTCTCTCACTCGGGTCATCTGTCTCTCTCACTCGGGTCATCTGTCTCTCTCACTCTGTCTGAATTAAATTTTGTTGATTCGTCGAGATGAACTAAATTTTGCCCAATCCCCCCCCCCCCCGTCCCATCCCAAATCCTTATCCCGACCCCTTCCCAGTGCTATATAGTCATCGTGGCTTGGCGCTTTCCCCCTGATATTTCTTTTCTAGTCCTAATGCTCATCATGCAAGAGATGACTCTTCTTATATTTCATCCTGTTGCTTCTGTTTATATAGTTGTCATAGTAACGATGTGAACCATACCTTGAGGTGCTTCCGGGGCTTAGCGTCCTCGCGGCCCGGTCATCGTGTACCATAGTACATATATTGACGTATTGGACAAGTAGAAAGTAGAATTTGGCACTATTGGATTTGGACAAACCGGAAAAGGTCTTTTATTTATGTTAATTAGATCAGCACTAGGCTGACCATGCTAAGCCTAGTGCACACTTAGGCCTAATATATCACATGTACAATATTAGGCCTAGGAATATTCTAGTTTGTAATTTGGCTTTATTATTCCGGTCTTATAAAGTGCTCACCTAATTGTACTCACCTTGCGGAGGTTGAGCTCTGGCTCTGTGGTCCTGCCTACTTGTGTAAAGGAGGAAATGTATATGTTTATCTCTCAGAATGTTTGGTAATATGTTTATTGCTTGTGATGTGTGTCTATGTATGTATTAACACGATGTACTGAACGGGGTGAGAATAGCTTGAGCTACCTCATCCCTTTGTCTGGATTTTACCTCAATAAACTTATTTATATTTCAATTTGGTCCCGCCTCTCAACCGTCACTCAACTGGTGTACAGGTTCCTGAGCCTACTGAGCTCTATCATATCTACACTTGAAACTGTGTATGGAGTCAGCCTCCACCTCATCACTGCCTAGTGCATTCCATTTGTCAACCACTCTGACACTAAAAAAGTTCTTTCTGATATCTCTGTGGCTCATTTGGGCACTCAGTTTTCACCTGTGTCCCCTGGTGCGTGTGCCCCTTGTGTTAAATAGCCTGTCTTTATCTACCCCTATCAATTCCCTTGAAAATCTGGAATGTTGTAATCATGTCCCCCCTAATTCTTTTGTCTTCCAGAGAAGTGAGATTTAATTTCCGTAGTCTCTCCTCTTAGCTCATACCTCTCAGCTCCTTACCTTGAGGTTACCTTGAGGTACTTCCGGGGCTTAGCGTCCCCGCGGCCCGGTCGTCGACCAGGCCTCCTGGTTGCCTCGGGTACTAGTCTGGTGGCAAACCTTTGAACCTTTTTCCAGTTTGGTCTTATCCTTGACTAGATATGGACTCCATGCTGGGGCTGCATACTCCAGGATTGGCCTGACATATGTGGTATACAAAGTTCTGAATGATTCTTTACACAAGTTTCTGAATGCCGTTCGTATGTTGGCCAGCCTGGCATATGCCGCTGATGTTATCCTCTTGATATGTGCTGCAGGAGACAGGTCTGGCGTGATGTAAACCCCCAAGTCTTTTTCTCTCTCTGACTCTTGAAGAATTTCATTTCCGAGATGATACCTTGTATTTGGCCTCCTGCTCCCTACACCTATCTTCATTACATTGCATTTGCTTGGGTTAGACTCTAACAACCATTTGTTCGACCATTCCTTCAGCTTGTCTAGGTTTTCTTGAAGCCTCAAGCAGTCCTCCTCTGTCTTAAGCTTTCTCATAATTTTGGCATCGTCCGCAAACATTGAGAGAAATGAATCTATATCCTCCGCGAGATCATTTACATATATCAGAAACAAGATAGGACCGAGTACAGAGCCCTGTGGGACTCCACTGGTGACTTCACGCCAATCTGAGGTCTCTCCCCTCACCCTAACTCTCTGCTTCCTATTGCTTAGGTACTCCCTTATCCACTGGAGCACCTTACCAGCTACACCTGCCTGTCTCTCCTGCTTATGTACCAGCCTCTTATGCGGTATTGTGTCAAAGGCATTCCGACAATCCAAGAAAATGCAGTCCGCCCAGCCTTCTCTTGCTTGCTTAATTTTTGTCACCTGGTCGTAGAATTCTATTAAGCCAGTAAGGCAAGATTTACCCTCCCTGAACCCATGTTGGCGATTTGTCACGAAGTTCCTTCTCTCCAGATGTGTTACTAGGTTTTTTCTCACGATCTTCTCCATCACCTTGCATGGTATACAAGTCAAGGACACTGGCCTGTAGTTCAGTGCCTCTTGTCTGTCGCCCTTTTTGTATATTGGGACCACATTCGCCGTCTTCCATATTTCTGGTAGGTCTCCTGTCTCCAGTGACCTACTATACACTATGGAGAGTGGCAAGCAAAGTGCCTCTGCACACTCTTTCAATACCCATGGCGAGATCCCATCTGGACCAACAGCCTTTCTAACATCCAGCATCCAGATCCAGCAGGTGTATCTTGACCTCCTCTCTCGTTTGTTTTTTGAGATATATACAAGAGTTGTTACATGGTTGTAGAGCCACTAGTACGCGTAGCGTTTCGGGCAGGTCCCTGGAATACGATCCCCGCCGCGAAGAATCCTTGTTACAACCAAGTACCCATTTTACTGTTGAGTTAAACAGAGGCTACAGTTAAGGATTTGCGCCCAGTAAATCCTCCCCGGCCAGGATACGAACCCATGACATAGCGCTCGCGGAACGCCAGGCGAGTGTCTTACCACTACACCACGGAGACTGGTGGAATTTCGAACCCTTCCAAGGCCGCCTGGTTTACTTCCCTTTCTCCTAGCACAGTGACCTCACCTGTGAATAGGTGAGTGAATAGTACCAAATGCTACTATCTAACTGTCCGTAATATAAGCACGATTGTTATCTTGAGATGATTTCGGGGCTTTAGTGTCCCCGCGGCCCGGTCCTCGACCAGGCCTCCACCCCCAGGAAGCAGCCCGTGACAGCTGACTAACACCCAGGTACCTATTTTACTGCTAGGTAACAGGGGCATAGGGTGAAAGAAACTCTGCCCATTGTTTCTCGCCGGCGCCTGGGATGGGGCTAAGGAGAGGGATGAAAGGTGACGCACGCACAAGAATAGGAAGATACATATGAAAATGTTGATTGCAATGGATGTTTGTGTGTGTGTGAGTGGGGGGGGGGGGGAGAGGGAGGAGAGAGAGCGAGGTAGTCTTACCAGGGTACAGAGATGCCTTTGATCTCCTGGGTGGAGGCAGGCGGCCGTGAGCACAACTCCTCTTTGTCCTGCTCTGCACATCCCCCTTCCCCCTGTCCTCTATCTCTCCCTCGCTCTCTTTCCACCTCCACCAATTCCTCTCACACCTCAACACATCTACCCAGCACAAGTTCTGTCCATTTCACTGAGATCATTTAATTTAAATAAGTAAATAAGAAAGCTGTGGTGACGTGGGAATCTTCGTCAGTGTGATGTTTGGATATTCGCCATGTTTTTTCTTAATCTTGTCCCAAAGGCGAGTTTGTTGGGCAGCGTCACTCATCCTGTGAGTGGACACACCGCCATAGTGACAGTATTGGGCAGCGTCACTCATCCTGTGAGTGGACACACCGCCATAGTGACAGTATTGGGCAGCGTCACTCATCCTGTGAGTGGACACACCGCCATAGTGACAGTATTGGGCAGCGCCACTCATCCTGTGAGTGGACACACCGCCATAGTGACAGTATTGGGCAGCGTCACTCATCCTGTGAGTGGACACACCACCATAGTGACAGTATTGGGCAGCGTCACTCACCCTGTGAGTGGACACACCGTTATAGTGACAGTATTGGGCAGCACCACTCATCCTGTGAGTGGACACACCGCCATAGTGACAGTATTGGGCAGCGGCACTCATCCTGTGAGTGGACACACCGCCATAGTGACAGTATTGGGCAGCGTCACTCATCCTGTGAGTGGACACACCGCCATAGTGACAGTATTGGGCAGCGGCACTCATCCTGTGAGTGGACACACCGCCATAGTGACAGTATTGGGCAGCGGCACTCATCCTGTGAGTGGACACACCGCCATAGTGACAGTATTGGGCAGCGGCACTCATCCTGTGAGTGGACACACCGCCATAGTGACAGTATTGGGCAGCGCCACTCATCCTGTGAGTGGACACACCGCCATAGTGACAGTATTGGGCAGCGTCACTCATCCTGTGAGTGGACACACCGCCATAGTGACAGTATTGGGCAGCGTCACTCATCCTGTGAGTGGACACACCGCCATAGTGACAGTATTTGGCAGCGTCACTCATCCTGTGAGTGGACACACCGCCATAGTGACAGTATTGGGCAGCGTCACTCATCCTGTGAGTGGACACACCGCCATAGTGACAGTATTGGGCAGCGGCACTCATCCTGTGAGTGGACACACCGCCATAGTGACAGTATTGGGCAGCGTCACTCATCCTGTGAGTGGACACACCGCCATAGTGACAGTATTGGGCAGCGTCACTCATCCTGTGAGTGGACACACCGCCATAGTGACAGTATTGGGCAGCGCCGCTCATCCTGTGAGTGGACACACCGCCATAGTGACAGTATTGGGCAGCGCCGCTCATCCTGTGAGTGGACACACCGCCATAGTGACAGTATTGGGCAGCGCCGCTCATCCTGTGAGTGGACACACCGCCATAGTGACAGTATTGGGCAGCGCCGCTCATCCTGTGAGTGGACACACCGCCATAGTGACAGTATTGGGCAGCGCCACTCATCCTGTGAGTGGACACACCGCCATAGTGACAGTATTGGGCAGCGCCACTCATCCTGTGAGTGGACACACCGCCATAGTGACAGTATTGGGCAGCGCCACTCATCCTGTGAGTGGACACACCGCCATAGTGACAGTATTGGGCAGCGTCACTCATCCTGTGAGTGGACACACCGCCATAGTGACAGTATTGGACAGCGTCACTCATCCTGTGAGTGAACACACCGCCATAGTGACAGTATTGGGCAGCGTCACTCATCCTGTGAGTGGACACACCGCCATAGTGACAGTACTGGGCAGCGTCACTCATCCTGTGAGTGGACACACCGCCATAGTGACAGTATTGGGCAGCGTCACTCATCCTGTGAGTGGACACACCGCCATGACACACCGCCATAGTGACAGTATTGGGCAGCGCCACTCATCCTGTGAGTGGACACACCGCCATAGTGACAGTATTGGGCAGCGTCACTCATCCTGTGAGTGGACACACCGCCATAGTGACAGTATTGGGCAGCGCCACTCATCCTGTGAGTGGACACACCGCCATAGTGACAGTATTGGGCAGCGCCACTCATCCTGTGAGTGGACACACCGCCATAGTGACAGTATTGGGCAGCGTCACTCATCCTGTGAGTGGACACACCGCCATAGTGACAGTACTGGGCAGCGTCACTCATCCTGTGAGTGGACACACCGCCATAGTGACAGTATTGGGCAGCGTCACTCATCCTGTGAGTGGACACACCGCCATAGTGACAGTATTGGGCAGCGCCACTCATCCTGTGAGTGGACACACCGCCATAGTGACAGTATTGGGCAGCGTCACTCATCCTGTGAGTGGACACACCGCCATAGTGACAGTATTGGGCAGCGTCACTCATCCTGTGAGTGGACACACCGCCATAGTGACAGTATTGGGCAGCGTCACTCATCCTGTGAGTGGACACACCGCCATAGTGACAGTATTGGGCAGCGCCACTCATCCTGTGAGTGGACACACCGCCATAGTGACAGTATTGGGCAGCGCCACTCATCCTGTGAGTGGACACACCGCCATAGTGACAGTATTGGGCAGCGTCACTCATCCTGTGAGTGGACACACCGCCATAGTGACAGTATTGGGCAGCGTCACTCATCCTGTGAGTGGACACACCGCTATAGTGACAGTATTGGGCAGCACCAATCATCCTGTGAGTGGACACACCATCATAGTGACAGTATTGGGCAGCGCCACTCATCCTGTGAGTGGACACACCTCCATAGTGACAGTATTGGGCAGCGCCACTCCTCCTGTGAGTGGACACACCTCCATAGTGACAGTATTGGGCAGCGCCACTCATCCAGTGAGTGGACACACCGTTATAGTGACAGTATTGGGCAGCGCCACTCATCCTGTGAGTGGACACACCGCCATAGTGACAGTATTGGGCAGCGTCACTCATCCTGTGAGTGGACACACCGCCATAGTGAGAGTATTGGGCAGCGCCACTCATCCTGTGAGTGGACACACCGCCATAGTGACAGTATTGGGCAGCGTCACTCATCCTGTGAGTGGACACCGCCATAGTGACAGTATTGGGCGGCGTCACTCATCCTGTGAGTGGACACACCATCATAGTGACAGTATTGGGCAGCACCACTCATCCTTTGAGTGGACACACTGCCATAGTGACTGTATTGGGCAGGGCCACTCATCCTGTGAGTGGACACACCGCCATAGTGACAGTATTGGGCAGCGTCACTCATGCTGTGAGTGGACACACTGCCATAGTGACAGTATTGGGCAGCGCCACTCATCCTGTGAGTGGACACACCGCCATTGTGACAGTATTGGGCAGCGCCACTCATCCTGTGAGTGGACACACCGCCATAGTGACAGTATTGGGCAGCGTCACTCATCCTGTGAGTGGACACACCGCCATAGTGACAGTATTGGGCAGCGTCACTCATGCTGTGAGTGGACACACTGCCATAGTGACAGTATTGGGCAGCGCCACTCATCCTGTGAGTGGACACACCGCCATAGTGACAGTATTGGGCAGCGTCACTCATCCTGTGAGTGGACACACCGCCATAGTGACAGTATTGGGCAGCGCCACTCATCCTGTGAGTGGACACACCGCCATAGTGACAGTATTGGGCAGCGCCACTCATCCTGTGAGTGGACACACCGCCATAGTGACAGTATTGGGCAGCGCCACTCATCCTGTGAGTGGACACACCGCCATAGTGACAGTATTGGGCAGCGCCACTCATCCTGTGAGTGGACACACCGCCATAGTGACAGTATTGGGCAGCGTCACTCATCCTGTGAGTGGACACAGTACCGCCATAGTGACAGTATTGGGCAGCGTCACTCATCCTGTGAGTGGACACACCGCCATAGTGAGAGTATTGGGCAGCGCCACTCATCCTGTGAGTGGACACACCACCATAGTGACAGTATTGGGCAGCGCCACTCATCCTGTGAGTGGACACACCGCCATAGTGACAGTATTGGGCAGCGCCACTCATCCTGTGAGTGGACACACCGCCATAGTGACAGTATTGGGCAGCGCCACTCATCCTGTGAGTGGACACACCGCCATAGTGACAGTATTGGGCAGCGCCACTCATCCTGTGAGTGGACACACCGCCATAGTGACAGTATTGGGCAGCGCCACTCATCCTGTGAGTGGACACACCGCCATAGTGACAGTATTGGGCAGCGCCACTCATCCTGTGAGTGGACACACCGCCATAGTGACAGTATTGGGCAGCGCCACTCATCCTGTGAGTGGACACACCGCCATAGTGACAGTATTGGGCAGCGCCACTCATCCTGTGAGTGGACACACCGCCATAGTGACAGTATTGGGCAGCGCCACTCATCCTGTGAGTGGACACACCACCATAGTGACAGTATTGGGCAGCGTCACTCATCCTATGAGTGGACACACCGCCATAGTGACAGTATTGGGCAGCGCCACTCATCCTGTGAGTGGACACACCGCCATAGTGACAGTATTGGGCAGCGCCACTCATCCTGTGAGTGGACACACCGCCATAGTGACAGTATTGGGCAGCGCCACTCATCCTGTGAGTGGACACACCGCCATAGTGACAGTATTGGGCAGCGCCACTCATCCTGTGAGTGGACACACCGCCATAGTGACAGTATTGGGCAGCGTCACTCATCCTGTGAGTGGACACACCGCCATAGTGACAGTATTGGGCAGCGTCACTCATCCTGTGAGTGGACACACCGCCATAGTGACAGTATTGGGCAGCGCCACTCATCCTGTGAGTGGACACACCGCCATAGTGACAGTATTGGGCAGCGTCACTCATCCTGTGAGTGGACACACCGCCATAGTGACAGTATTGGGCAGCGGCACTCATCCTGTGAGTGGACACACCGCCATAGTGACAGTATTGGGCAGCGCCACTCATCCTGTGAGTGGACACACCGCCATAGTGACAGTATTGGGCAGCGCCACTCATCCTGTGAGTGGACACACCGCCATAGTGACAGTATTGGGCAGCGCCACTCATCCTGTGAGTGGACACACCACCATAGTGACAGTATTGGGCAGCGCCACTCATCCTGTGAGTGGACACACCGCCATAGTGACAGTATTGGGCAGCGCCACTCATCCTGTGAGTGAACACACCGCCATAGTGACAGTATTGGGCAGCGCCACTCATCCTGTGAGTGGACACACCGCCATAGTGACAGTATTGGGCAGCGCCACTCATCCTGTGAGTGGACACACCGCCATAGTGACAGTATTGGGCAGCGCCACTCATCCTGTGAGTGGACACACCGCCATAGTGACAGTATTGGGCAGCGCCACTCATCCTGTGAGTGGACACACCGCCATAGTGACAGTATTGGGCAGCGCCACTCATCCTGTGAGTGGACACACCGCCATAGTGACAGTATTGGGCAGCGCCACTCATCCTGTGAGTGGACACACCGCCATAGTGACAGTATTGGGCAGCGCCACTCATCCTGTGAGTGGACACACCGCCATAGTGACAGTATTGGGCAGCGCCACTCATCCTGTGAGTGGACACACCGCCATAGTGACAGTATTGGGCAGCGCCACTCATCCTGTGAGTGGACACACCGCCATAGTGACAGTATTGGGCAGCGCCACTCATCCTGTGAGTGGACACACCGCCATAGTGACAGTATTGGGCAGCGCCACTCATCCTGTGAGTGGACACACCGCCATAGTGACAGTATTGGGCAGCGCCACTCATCCTGTGAGTGGACACACCGCCATAGTGACAGTATTGGGCAGCGCCACTCATCCTGTGAGTGGACACACCGCCATAGTGACAGTATTGGGCAGCGCCACTCATCCTGTGAGTGGACACACCGCCATAGTGACAGTATTGGGCAGCGTCACTCATCCTGTGAGTGGACACACCGCCATAGTGACAGTATTGGGCAGCGCCACTCATCCTGTGAGTGGACACACCGCCATAGTGACAGTATTGGGCAGCGCCACTCATCCTGTGAGTGGACACACCGCCATAGTGACAGTATTGGGCAGCGGCACTCATCCTGTGAGTGGACACACCGCCATAGTGACAGTATTGGGCAGCGTCACTCATCCTGTGAGTGGACACACCGCCATAGTGACAGTATTGGGCAGCGGCACTCATCCTGTGAGTGGACACACCGCCATAGTGACAGTATTGGGCAGCGCCACTCATCCTGTGAGTGGACACACCGCCATAGTGACAGTATTGGGCAGCGGCACTCATCCTGTGAGTGGACACACCGCCATAGTGACAGTATTGGGCAGCGCCACTCATCCTGTGAGTGGACACACCGCCATAGTGACAGTATTGGGCAGCGGCACTCATCCTGTGAGTGGACACACCGCCATAGTGACAGTATTGGGCAGCGCCACTCATCCTGTGAGTGGACACACCGCCATAGTGACAGTATTGGGCAGCGGCACTCATCCTGTGAGTGGACACACCGCCATAGTGACAGTATTGGGCAGCGCCACTCATCCTGTGAGTGGACACACCGCCATAGTGACAGTATTGGGCAGCGCCACTCATCCTGTGAGTGGACACACCGCCATAATGACAGTATTGGGCAGCGCCAGTCATCCGGTGAGTGGACACACCGCCATAGTGACAGTATTGGGCAGCGCCACTCATCCTGTGAGTGGACACACCGCCATAGTGACAGTATTGGGCAGCGTCACTCATCCTGTGAGTGGACACACCGCCATAGTGAAAGTATTGGGCAGCGACACTCATCCTGTGAGTGGACACACCGCCATAGTGACAGTATTGGGCAGCGCCACTCATCCTGTGAGTGGACACACCGCCATAGTGACAGTATTGGGCAGCGCCACTCATCCTGTGAGTGGACACACCGCCATAGTGACAGTATTGGGCAGCGGCACTCATCCTGTGAGTGGACACACCGCCATAGTGACAGTATTGGGCAGCGCCACTCATCCTGTGAGTGGACACACCACCATAGTGACAGTATTGGGCAGCGCCACTCATCCTGTGAGTGGACACACCGCCATAGTGACAGTATTGGGCAGCGTCACTCATCCTGTGAGTGGACACACCGCCATAGTGACAGTATTGGGCAGCGCCACTCATCCTGTGAGTGGACACACCGCCATTGTGACAGTATTGGGCAGCGCCACTCATCCTGTGAGTGGACACACCGCCATAGTGACAGTATTGGGCAGCGGCACTCATCCTGTGAGTGGACACACCGCCATAGTGACAGTATTGGGCAGCGCCACTCATCCTGTGAGTGGACACACCGCCATAGTGACAGTATTGGGCAGCGTCACTCATCCTGTGAGTGGACACACCGCCATAGTGACAATCCTTCCCCTCCACAATCCCTCACCTTCTCCACAATAATAAAATGTCTTCCCCAAAATTAACAGTACTGATCGTGAACTTTTTGAGGGTGTGCAAAGGTTCATGTTTGTACTAAGGACTTTATTGATCAACCGGGCTGTGATTCATATGTCAGGCTGCGAGCAGCCGCGTCTAACAGCCTGGTTGATCAGTCCAGCAACCAGGAGGCCTGGTCAAGGACCGGGCCTCGGGGACGCTAAGCCCCGGAAACACCTCAAGGTAACCTCAAGGGGCAGCAGTAGTTGCCATAAGCCCCAGGTGAGGTTCCTGGCCACGCATCACCACTACTTTGTCACGAGTGATCCCAAGGGGGTCCCAAGCCTGGGGCCAGATTCACGAAGCAGTTACGCAAGCACTTACGAACCTGTACATCTTTTCTCAATCTTTGGCGGCTTTGTTTACAATTATTAAACAGTTAATGAGCTCCGAAGCACCAGGAGGCTGTTTATAACAATAACAACAGTTGATTGGCAAGTTTTCATGCTTGTAAACTGTTTAATAAATGTAACCAAAGCCGTCAAAGATTGAGGAAAGATGTACACGTTCGTAAGTGCTTGCGTAACTGCTTCGTGAATGTGGCACCTGGTGTGTGTGTGGCAGGCGAGTATTATTCAAACCCCTGGAGGTGGGCGAGGCTGTCCACGCCTATTTTAGTCACACTGCTGCCAAACTGTCTCCTCCCTCCGTCCTTGACCCGGTCTACAAGGCTGCCTCTCCTGGGGCCAGATTCACGAAATTATTATTATTAACATCTTTATTGACAAAATTAATTACAATTTTGCCTAGTCTGAGGATTTTAATAGTCTTATTAAAGTGAGGATAATGCTGGTATTCACTGTCACGCAGGACAGAGGGTCATACATAAGACAATAGGTCTAAACTGTAGGCTGAAGCACATATATATCATGGTTACAATCACTGTTTTAATGTATGGATATGTGAAAACAACTTTCTACTGTGCACTGCCACACAAGGGCAGGGATGGGTTCATAAGTGATGCAGCTTAGAAGTAATATAAATAAAAATAAAAATTGTTCTTCACGAAAGCAGTTACGCAAGCACTTACGAACGTGTACATCTTACCTCAATCTTTGACGGCTTTGGTTACATTTATTAAACAGTTTACAAGCATGAAAACTTGCCAATCAACTGTTGTTATTGTTATAAATAGCCTCCTGGTGCTTCGGAGCACATTAACTGTTTAATAATTGTAAACAAAGCCGCCAAAGATTGAGAAAAGATGTACAGGTTCGTAAGTGCTTGCGTAACTGCTTCGTGAATCTGGGCCCTGCCTTTTGGAGCGGATTATGAGGCTCTCTCTATCTCTCTCTATATCTCTCACAGATCTATCGCTCCTCGCCCTCTTTGTGGAAAATTCAGTTTGTTGTTTAACCTGACACTTATAGTCTGTGTATAAGTATTGTTGCTATAACACCTACATGCTGCTGCAGTCTGTTCTCGTCACGATTGGACAGAGCCATCGGTGTAGACGGCTTCACGCCAAACACACACCGAAACTACGACGTTGGTACAACGTTCGAACAAGTTTTAACACCTAAACAGTTATAACAACTAATATAGCAAGTTGTAACAACGTTCTAACACGTCATAAACACGTTAAGCCGAGATGTAACAACTTTATTACAAGTTGTAACAAGCGGATAAAAGAGACAGTTTCGGTTTGTGTTTCCAGGGATTGTGGGATTGATTTTTGCGGAGGCGTCAATTGTTTCAAGCTCTTCAAAAGAGCTTGAAACAATCAAACAAGCTTGATCTTGCTCTTGAAAAGAGCAAGATTCTCATTACCTTAGTTGGTGACGGGTGTGAGGAGACTTGAATGGTGGAGTACAGAAAAAGAGGCAGCCTGGCTAGTACTCTCTAGTACTAGTACTACTGCCTAGTACTAGTACTAGCCAGTACTAGTACTGGCTAGTACTATAGGGAGCCGGTCGGCCGAGCGGACAGCACGCTGGACTTGTGATCCTGTGGTCCTGGGGTCGATCCCAGGCGCCGGCGAGAAACATTGGGCAGAGTTTCTTTCACCCTATGCCCCTGGTACCTAGCAGTAAAATAGGTACCTGGGTGTTAGTCAGCTGTCACGGGCTGCTTCCTGGGGGTGGAGGCCTGCTCGAGGACCGGGCCGCGGGGACACTAAAAAGCCCCGAAATCATCTTAAGATAACCTTAAGATAACCTCTCATGGTACTCTATGCTATGCCATCCTCTCCAGGAGAGGCAGCCTTACCTTTCTTGAGTTTATTTTTATTTCACAGGGAGTTATGTCGTAGTTATCATCTGGACCTTTACGCTACTAGCAAGATGGTGTGGTTGTGCATCAAGGTGTAGGCATCTTGGAGCGGCAGGACTTGCATATTGTAGGAGCAAGGTGCGGGCGTACTCTCCAGGAGAGTGGTGAACCACTTGAACACTGCTAGGAGGAGAAAGCTTTGTCCATTTTATTTCTCCTTTATTCCTGACTCGACCTGGAGAGTACAGACTACCTTCCCTCACCTTGGATCTTCCCTCTCTCTCCTTCACCTTGCTCCTTCCCTACCTTCCCTCACCTTGCTTCTTCCCTACCTTCCCTCACCTTGCTTCTTCCCTACCTTCCCTCACCTTGCTTCTTCCCTACCTTCCCTCACCTTGCTTCTTCCCTACCTTCCCTCACCTTGCTTCTTCCCTACCTTCCCTCACCTTGCTTCTTCCCTACCTTCTCTCACCTTGCTTCTTCCCTACCTTCCCTCACCTTGCTTCTTCCCTACCTTCCCTCACCTTGCTTCTTCCCTACCTTCCCTCACCTTGCTTCTTCCCTACCTTCCCTCACCTTGCTTATTCCCTACCTTCCTTCACCTTGCTTATTCCCTACCTTCCTTCACCTTGCTTATTCCCTACCTTCCTTCACCTTGCTTCTTCCCTACCTTCCCTCACCTTGCTTCTTCCCTACCTTCCCTCACCTTGCTTCTTCCCTACCTTCCCTCACCTTGCTTCTTCCCTACCTTCTCTCACCTTGCTTCTTCCCTACCTTCCCTCACCTTGCTTATTCCCTACCTTCCCTCACCTTGCTTCTTCCTTACCTTCCCTCACCTTGCTTCTTCCCTACCTTCCCTCACCTTGCTTCTTCCCTACCCTCCCTCACCTTGCTTCTTCCCTACCTTCCCTCACCTTGCTCCTTCCTCCTGCACTAAGCCTCCCTCCCGTCCGCCTCACAACATGGGCCATATTTACATCTGTTCCTTCCATGTTTCATCCTTTGTTCAAATAAGTTTATATTATATCTTTTGTGTGAGTTGGCGGGAGTTTGTTTTGTCCCTCTGGTCTCTGTGACCATCTCTCTCTCTCTCTCTCTCTCTCTCTCTCTCTCTCTCTCTCTCTCTCTCTCTCTCTCTCTCTCTCTCTCTCTCTCTCTCTCTCTCTCTCTCTCTCTCTCTCTCTCTCTCTCTCTCTCTCTCTCTCTCTCTCTCTCTCTCTCTCTCTCTCTCTCTCTCTCTCTCTCTCTCTCTCTCTCTCTCTCTCTCTCTCTCTCTCTCTCGCTGGTCTCTGGGACGTGTCCTGGGACCCTCCTCGCTATCTTATTAAGGTGTCGCCTCATTACCCCGTCACGTGGTAGCTCTCTACTCCCTGTTGGATTGCCTAGTGCTCTGGGCCTCTCTCCTTCCCTCCCCCCCCACTCCCGGACACAAGTATCCTACACCACCTGACTCTTGGAGTCTCCAGGGTGCCCGAGGCCCAGAATAGTGTCTCCTCTGTCTCTCCTTGCTTCTCCTAGTTATACGTTATTGTTCACCCATGTCAGTTATTCGTGGGCTCTTACCTGCAGAGTGCCACCAGCACGGTCACTGCCACCACCAGCAGTGCCACCAGTGCCCTGACACAGCTGGGACTCTTGTAGAAAAGGCATTATAAAACTGATGGTGGAAACATGTTGGGTGTGGAAGGAGCGGTTCACGCAGCTGCTACGTTCCTAGGTGGAGGCCAGATTACAAGCACATCAATTGTATACATACAATTGATGTACAATCCCCAGTTGATTGACAGTTGAGAGGCGGGACCAAAGAGCCAAAGCTCAACCCCCGCAAGCACAATTAGGTGAGTACAGCTTGTGAGAGCCTTGGTCTTGTATACATACAGCTTGTGAGTCCCTTGGTCTTGTATACATACAGCTTGTGAGTCCCTTGGTCTTGTATACATACAGCTTGTGAGTCCCTTGGTCTTGTATACATACAGCTTGTGAGTCCCTTGGTCTTGTATACATACAGCTTGTGAGAGCCTTGGTCTTGTATACATACAGCTTGTGAGAGCCTTGGTCTTGTATACATACAGCTTGTGAGAACCTTGGTCTTGTATACATACAGCTTGTGAGAGCCTTGGTCTTGTATACATACAGCTTGTGAGAGCCTTGGTCTTGTATACATACAGCTTGTGAGAGCCTTGGTCTTGTATACATACAGCTTGTGAGAGCCTTGGTCTTGTAGTCAACGCTGCTAAAACTAAGGTATTTAACAGACAAATTGGTAATCGCAAAAATGGACCACAAAAACTTAAGATAGATAACACACCTGTTGATCCTGTTGATTGACAGTTGAGAGGCGGGACCAAAGAGCCAGAGCTCAACCCCCGCAAGCACAACTAGGTGAGTACAACTAGGTGAGTACACCAATAGACTATGTCTCTTCTACGCTGGGCTCGTCCACCTCCTAGGCACCACTACCCAGGAACCTTATCATAACTATTGATTGATTGATTGATGAAGATTAAGCCACCCAAAAGGTGGCACGGGCATGAATAGCCCGTAAGTGGCGGCCCTTTTGAGCCATTACCAGTATCAAGAGCTGCTACTGGAGACCTGTGGAGGTGCGACTGCACCCTACGGAGAGGTCGTGACCTTTGTATCATAACTATGCATATTTAGTCATATATGTGCGTGGCAGTGCTCGAAGGGTACTTCAGAGATGGTATGGTAGTTACAGATGAGCTACAAGAGCAGGGAGGTCGTCTTCCTGTTTACATTGTATTTATAGGACCGATGTGGACCATCGCATATATATTATATCTAGGTGCAGGCGATGAGTCACAATAACGTGGCTGAAGTATGTTGACCAGACCACACACTAGAAGGTGAAGGGACGACGACGTTTCGGTCCGTCCTGGACCATTCTCAAGTCGATGGTGACTTCTCAAGTATATTGAGATTCTCAAGTATATTGATTCTCAAGTATATTGATTCTCAAGTATATTGATTCTCAAGTATATTGATTCTCAAGTATATTGATTCTCAAGTATAATGAGATTCTCAAGTATATTGATTCTCAAGTATATTGATTCTCAAGTATATTGATTCTCAAGTATATTGATTCTCAAGTATATTGATTCTCAAGTATATTGATTCTCAAGTATATTGATTCTCAAGTATATTGATTCTCAAGTATATTGATTCTCAAGTATATTGATTCTCAAGTATATTGATTCTCAAGTATATTGAGATTCTCAAGTATATTGATTCTCAAGTATATTGATTCTCAAGTATATTGATTCTCAAGTATATTGATTCTCAAGTATATTGATTCTCAAGTATATTGATTCTCAAGTATATTGATTCTCAAGTATATTGATTCTCAAGTATATTGATTCTCAAGTATATTGAGATTCTCAAGTATATTGATTCTCAATATATTATATCTACTATCTGATTGTCCATATATGTATCGGATAATTAGATATTAGAATTGGGTGCTATTGAAGTTGGACAAACCAGAAAAGGTTTTGTAAATATGTTGCTAATCTAACCTAATCGTCCTAGGCCTAATGCACGCTATCTAAAACCGTATATAGTACTTATATGTGCTATACTAGGCTTAGGAATATTCAGGCCTAGGAATATTTCAGGTGAGGAGGGCAGGAAGTTCTCCCAAGGCTTCAAAATGTCATGAAAACAATTAATTGAAAGTTTCCTCTCCTAACCTAACCGAGTAAGCCGGGGGACTCACAACAGAAAACGGGACAGTACGTCACTTTAAGCCGATTTCATTTCAAATTACGTCCATTTTTGGCCATAGCGCGCAATTTCTTGTTTTAAGCGACGTAATGTTAAGAGGCCGGGTGTCTTCAACACCTGTCATTGGCGGTCTCTCTTTAGACACGTGTCTTGTGGCGCGTGTACCCAGGCAGCCTCCATGGTGGTGGTGTTGGTGGTGGTGGAGAGCTGGTGGTGGTGGTGAGCTGGTGGTCGTGGTGAGATGGTGGTGGTGGTGAGATGGTGGTGGTGGTGAGATGGTGGTGGTGGTGAGCTGGTGGTCGTGATGAGCTGGTGGTCGTGGTGAGCTGGTGGTGGTGGTGAGCTGGTGGTGGTGGTGAGATGGTAGTGGTGGTGAGATGGTTGTGGTGGTGAGATGGTGGTGGTGGTGAGATGGTTGTGGTGGTGAGATGGTAGTGGTGGTGAGATGGTGGTGGTGGTGGTGAGATGGTAGTGGTGGTGAGATGGTGGTGGTGGTGAGCTGGTGGTCGTGGTGAGCTGGTGGTGGTGGTGAGCTGGTGGTGGTGGTGAGATGGTGGTGGTGGTGAGATGGTGGTTGTGGTGAGATGGTGGTGGTGGTGAGATGGTGGTGGTGGTGAGCTGGTGGTCGTGATGAGCTGGTGGTCGTGGTGAGCTGGTGGTGGTGGTGAGCTGGTGGTGGTGGTGAGATGGTGGTCGTGGTGAGCTGGTGGAGGTGGTGAGCTGGTGGTGGTGGTGAGATGGTGGTCGTGGTGAGCTGGTGGTCGTGGTGAGCTGGTGGTGGTGGTGAGATGGTGGTGGTGGTGAGCTGGTGGTGGTGGTGAGCTGGTGGTCGTGGTGAGCTGGTGGTGGTGGTGAGCTGGTGGTCGTGGTGAGCTGGTGGTCGTGGTGAGCTGGTGGTGGTGGTGAGCTGGTGGTGGTGGTGAGATGGTAGTGGTGGTGAGATGGTGGTCGTGGTGAGATGGTGGTGGTGAGATGGTGGTGGTGGTGAGATGGTGGTGGTGGTGAGATGGTAGTGGTGGTGAGATGGTGGTCGTGGTGAGATGGTGGTGGTGAGATGGTGGTGGTGAGATGGTGGTGGTGGTGAGATGGTAGTGGTGGTGAGATGGTGGTGGTGGTGAGCTGGTGGTGGTGGTGAGATGGTAGTGGTGGTGAGATGGTGGTGGTGGTGAGATGGTAGTGGTGGTGAGATGGTGGTGGTGGTGAGCTGGTGGTCGTGATGAGCTGGTGGTGGTGGTGAGCTGGTGGTCGTGGTGAGATGGTGGTGGTGAGATGGTGGTGGTGGTGAGATGGTGGTGGTGGTGAGATGGTAGTGGTGGTGAGATGGTGGTGGTGGTGAGCTGGTGGTGGTGGTGAGATGGTGGTGGTGGTGAGCTGGTGGTGGTGGTGAGATGGTGGTGGTGGTGAGATGGTGGTTGTGGTGAGATGGTGGTGGTGGTGAGATGGTGGTGGTGGTGAGATGGTGGTGGTGGTGAGATGGTAGTGGTGGTGAGATGGTGGTGGTGGTGAGCTGGTGGTGGTGGTGAGATGGTGGTGGTGGTGAGATGGTGGTCGTGGTGAGCTGGTGGTGGTGGTGAGATGGTAGTGGTGGTGAGATGGTGGTTGTGGTGAGATGGTGGTGGTGGTGAGATGGTGGTGGTGGTGAGATGGTGGTGGTGGTGCACACTATAACCAATCACTACACCAAATCTTCAAGAGTTCCGTTTTTGTCCCAAGAAAGA
The DNA here is from genome assembly GCF_020424385.1 of Procambarus clarkii. Lineage (NCBI taxonomy): Eukaryota > Metazoa > Arthropoda > Malacostraca > Decapoda > Cambaridae > Procambarus > Procambarus clarkii. Next base: position 71,557 of record NW_025561919.1, on the reverse strand, counting down.
TTACGTCGATTCGTCTTCGTTATAGTCAAGCGTCCAGATAACTAATCAGTGCCCCGTCGTAAATTTGGGTAAAGTGCGTGAGCCACCATTGGTATAGTGTGGTGCAGGTGTGTGCGGGTGTGGGGCCGTGCAGGTGTGGGCGGGGTGTGGGGCCGTGCGGGTGTGTGACACTTGGGGAAGTGTAAAGGTGTCGAGTTTCCTTGTGTGTGTGTGTGTGTGTGTGTGTGTACTCACCTAATTGTGCTTGCGGGGGTTGAGCTTTGGCTCTTTGGTCCCGCCTCTCAACTGTCAATCAACTGGTGTACAGGTTCCTGAGCCTATTGGGCTCTATCATATCTACACTTGAAACTGTGTATGGAGTCAGCCTCCACCACATCACTGCCTAATGCATTCCATTTACTAACTACTCTGACACTGAAAAAGTTCTTTCTAACGTCTCTGTGGCTCATTTGGGTACTCAGCTTCCACCTGTGTCCCCTTGTTCGCGTCCCTCCAGTGTTGAATAGTTCATCCTTGTTTACCCGGTCGATTCCCCTGAGGATTTTGTAGGTTGTGATCATGTCCCCCCCTTACTCTTCTGTGTAGACCCGGTGTAGAGTACAGGTGCCACAGATCGCATGAAGCAGTCCGTAGCAGCTGTCTAACTCGCAGATACACGGTAAGGCAACAAGGTGAAAGAAACGCTGCCCATTTGTTTCCGCCTCGGCTGGGAATCGAACCCGAACCCTTAGGACCACGACCCAGAGCGCTGTCCACTCAACCGGAGGCCCCCAACGACACGAGGGCGTGTGTGGGGGGGGGGGTAGTAAGGTGATCTGGTGGGCGTATGGGCGTGTGGGTTCAGCTATGAGGCTTGGCACTGCTGGCTCTGTTACACACACCGAGGCCTGTACGGGGGTTCGACCCCTGATTCTTGTCTATTTCTTTCTTTAGTATGCACCCCATACCCATGCCGTGGGCGGTGGTGGAAATGGTGGTAGAGCACACAGAGACTGTCGTAGCTCAGTCGATTAAGGCAGTGTCTGGGATGCTCCCGGACGCAGGTTCGAATCCTCGTCACGGCCCTGGTGGATTTGTTCATGGTTGTAGAGGTACATGATAGGTTCAGGAACTGAATCACATAGTTCGTTTAGCTAAGCAAGTGACAAGCTTTTGAAGCTAGTTACTTCAAAACTAGCTAGTTAGTTTTGAAGCCAATGTACATGTTAATAGCAAACTTTGAATACTTGGCTAAGATTCCCGGTACTACATCATTATGAATGAAGTATTTACGCACTTCTTGGACTCCATTGATGGTGTTATCTCTGGATTTTACGATTGTTTCCACATTCCATTATATAATGACGCAAAGTAAGCGAATAGTTCTGCTGACAGACTTTACATTTAGTCAGATCTGCATCAGCAGATGTTACAAATTCCCAGAGGTACTTGTAGCCGAGCCTAAGCCTAGCAGTGGTAACATCTAGAAGTCTGCTAACCTTATTGGATGACCCATAGACGTGTGGTACTTCCTGCATAATAGAATGATGATAGATGGAGTAACTGGTGTGAATTTCACTTTGCCTCAAGTCTACGAGATTTTGTTGATGTTCCCGGAATATTACTGCCCTCAGGCTGCTCAAAGGCAGTCCAAGATGGTAACCAATTCCCTCTTTACGAGCAAAAGTCTTGGCCAACTCATCAGTTCTATCATGCATTCGGAGACCAATATGGGAAGGAATCCACAGGAGACAAACTTTGACTCCATCATTGACTATTTCACTATATCTGTGTCTAGCTTCAGAGATAAGCACGTCACAGTTATGCCTTGGGGAGCTGAGGACAGTCAAGGATGACAAGGAGTCACTTACAATTAGTGTCAACTTTGGATTCATATACGCGTTCCAGTGTAAGGATTATGGCAACCAATTCTGTTTGAAGAGTGGAGGCCCAGTTACTGAGACGCGCTCCACACTCATGGGAGAAGGAACCATCTCTCCCTGTCTCAACAACTGCACTTCCAGCTGCACCATGGGACTGGTGCAAGGATCCATCACTGTAAATAATCTGGGAAAGGCAGCGCTCTCTGACTAAAGCATCAATTTGGCTTAAGGCATTGTACTTTGCTTCTTGTCGAAGCAAGGCTTGTTCTTTAATCAACTTCTTGGGTGCTCGCAACCTAATAATCATAGGTCGGTTGATCAGCTATCGTTTGGAGGCATTAATTAACTTCTTTCTTGAACACCGTGAAAGATCGGTTAGATATGTCGGACTGGACTGGTTGACCAGTCCAGCATCGAGGAGGCCTGGTCGAGGACCGGGCCACGGGGACACTAAAGCCCCGAAATCATCTCAAGATAACCTCAAATTAACCTCAAGATACAGTACTATAGTTTGTGTCCTTGTCTATGTCCTATGAGAAAGAGTACTGGAGCAAGCACAGCACCTTGGGGGAGACTTAAATAAATGGAGTAAAGTGGAAGAGAGAGACTCCACATACATATTGAAATGTACTCATAATAATCCCCCCAAATGTACCTCGTCTATTTTTGAGATGCCAGGCCCAAGAGATAAAGCTCGACTCCCCCGCGACAGTGCAGCTAGGTGAGTGAGACAACACGCACGCACGTGCGCACTCAAAACATGGGGGAGTGAAATCGAGGTGGTAAGCTGAACCGAGTTTGTTTTTTGCCTTTCGTTATGGGACGGCGGTATTTTTAGCGTGTGGTGGGCGTGTGAGTGTGTGTGTGAGTGTGTGTGTGTGTGCGTGTGTGTGTGTGTGTGTGTGTGCGTGCGTGCGTGCGTGCGTGTGTGTGTGCGTGTGCGTGTGTGTGTGTGTGTGTGTGTGCGTGTCTGTGTGTGTGTGTACTGTGCTTGCGGGGGTTGAGCTTTGGCTCTTTGGTGTGTGTGTGTGTGTGTGTGCGTGCGTGCGTGTGTGTGTGTGTGTGTGTGTGTGTGTGTGTGCGTGCGTGCGTGCGTGTGTGTGCGTGCGTGCGTGCGTGCGTGTGTGTGTGTGTGTGTGTGTGTGTGTGTGTGTGTGCGTGCGTGCGTGTGTGTGTGTGTGTGTGTGTGTGTGCGTGCGTGCGTGCGTGCGTGTGTGTGCGTGCGTGCGTGTGTGTGTGTGTGTGTGTGTGTGTGTGTGTGTGTGTGTGTGTGTGTGTGTGTGCGTGCGTGCGTGTGTGTGTGTGTGTGTGTGTGTGTGTGTGTGTGTGTGTGGCGCCCTCTGGCTGGCCCAATGTCGCAAAAAACTTCAATATTTCTCGGCTTCAAAACACAATTAACATTTTATATGGTCTGAAAACATGCCTGTTTTTTTAATCTTTTTTTTTTAATCTTTGCTTTATTGTTTATGATTTTATTATGTTAATTTTTGTACTTTATTTATGAAATAATAATATTTTTATTTTCAGTTTGCTTTTTATCAATGCGCCGTTTTACTAAAAATTTTTTAGTTTACAAATTTAATCAGTGTTGCGAAAATGCCCTTTACTTATTCCAACATTGGATGGCTTCCGTTTCTACCTATTCTTGGTTCCGGGAATCAATATCCCTGCGGCCCAGTCTCTGGCCAGGTCTCATGAACCCATACTAATACACACAGTAGTAAGTAGGTTTTTAACACACCTGTACTTAACTAACTCCAAGATAGGCAAATTTCTCCACTAAATAAATGATTCTTAGTGTAAATTCCAGTAAACTTTTAGGTAAACATATAGAAGCAAGACGACTTGGATTAGTTGCAATGTTGCAAGGAGGGACACTTAGCACAAACGGTACTGCTTCTTCCTCACTGACTACGAGCCCGTGCCTGGGGGCGCTCACCCGTCCGGACTCGTGGCGTGAGTAATCCTTCTTGAGTTGATTGATTTGATTGATGAAGATTAAGCCACCACAAGAGGTGGCACGGGCATGAATAAAATGATAAAAATGAGTAAAATTGAGTAAAATATGGGCTGAGTAAAATGAGTATGTGTAAAATGGGTAAAATGAGTATGTGTAAAATGGGTAAAATGAGTATGTGTAAAATGGGTAAAATGAGGTGAGGTAAGACCATTTCCTAAGTGATGTGGTGCGTGTTCTGGTCTTAGAGAAGAGATGCTTAGATGTCTGGGATGCTCCCGGACGCAGGTTCGAATCCTCGTCACGGCCCTTGTGGATTTGTTCAAGGGAAGGAGATTGTCTGGGGGTGCACGTGTGGGGGAGGGGGGCAGGGGGCAGGGGTGCACGTGTGGGGAGCGGGGGTGCACGTGCCAGGTAGGGGAGGGAACCTGTATTGGGGTGAGGTCGTGCAATATCTTATTCCCTTTTCCCAAACACTACTCCCCGGCCCCTCCTCGCCAACACTGCACCCCGGCCCCTCCTCCTCATCCCTCCAACTCTGCCTCACATTAATCTCTCCACGTGTCGTCAACTCGGGGGGGGGGGGGGGGGGGGCAAGAATTGATGAGCCAATATTCAAGCTGTACTCATTACTCCACTAATTGTGAGTTATGAAAAGTGTGCAGGTATCCTCATTGTATATGGGGGGGGGGAGCAAAGTGTGGGAGTGAGTGCTTCCTGAGGGCCTGAGCCTACCCGGCCTGAGCCTACCCGGCCTGAGCCTACCCGGCCTGAGCCTACCCGGCCTGAGCCTACCCGGCCTGAGCCTACCCGACCTGAGCCTACCCGGCCTGAGCCTACACGGCCTGAGCCTACCCGACCTGAGCCTACCCGGCCTGAGCCTACCCGGCCTGAGCCTACCCGACCTGAGCCTACCCGGCCTGAGCCTACCCGGCTTGAGCCTACCCGGCCTGAGCCTACCCGACCTGAGCCTACCCGGCCTGAGCCTACCCGGCCTGAGCCTACCCGACCTGAGCCTACCCGGCCTGAGCCTACCCGGCCTGAGCCTACCCGGCCTGAGCCTACCCGACCTGAGCCTACCCGGCCTGAGCCTACCCGACCTGAGCCTACCCGACCTGAGCCTACCCGACCTGAGCCTACCCGACCTGAGCCTACCCGACCTGAGCCTACCCAGCCTGAGCCTACCCGGCCTGAGCCTACCCGACCTGAGCCTACCCGGCCTGAGCCTACCCGGCCTGAGCCTACCCAGCCTGAGCCTACCCGGCCTGAGCCTACCCGACCTGAGCCTACCCAGCCTGAGCCTACCCGGCCTGAGCCTACCCGACCTGAGCCTACCCGGCCTGAGCCTACCCGGCCTGAGCCTACCCGGCCTGAGCCTACCCGACCTGAGCCTACCCGGCCTGAGCCTACCCGACCTGAGCCTACCTGTACCTCACCTCAACCGCCCTAAGCTTCGCTAAGCTTCAGCCAAGGCTAAACGTTACAAGCTCTTAGCGTGTAATTGTCATCGGCAGCTTTAAGTTGTTACAAGTAACATCAAGTTGTTGTTACAAGTTTCTCAAGCTGATAATGACAATGTTCCTGAGCCTATCGGGCTCTATCATATCTACACTTGAAACTGTGTGTGGAGTCAGCCTCCACCACATCACTTCCTAATGCATTCCATTTGTCATCCACTCTGACACTAAAAAAGTTCTTTCTAATATCTCTATCTCTAATCTATATATTGTATGTGTGTGTGGTCATCTAGTTGTGCTTGCGGGGGTGGAGCTCTGGCTCTTTGGCACCGCCTCTCAACCGTCAATATTGATTGATAATATAACCAGGACTAATGTAGTCATCTAGTTGTGCTTGCGGGGGTGGAGCTCTGGCTCTTTTGGCCCACCTCTCGACTGTCAATCAACTGTTACTACTTTTTCTCTCACACACACACAATGTGTTGATCAATTGGAGGTTAATTGGCGTGGGTGCCTGACCTGGGAGGTGGTAGCGTGCACGCGAGTGTGGTACCGGAGGTAGTGGCTGTCCCCTGGCGTGGGGGGGGGGGGAGAGAAGGGGAGTAGTGGGGGATGAGTGAGAGTGGAGGGTCCCAGCGGCCGCCTGCCTGCCTCTCTCTCCCAGTTCCAACAGTTCCTCAGTCGCTGCCTCGCTCTCGTGTGTGGTGTGTGCTACCTCGTCTCCTCCTGCCACCGTGTGTGTGTGTGTGTGTGTGTGTGTGCTCCCCCCTGCACCCAAGTGCCACGCCTCACCATCCCGGTAATACCATTGTCAGTGTAGATAAAGCTATTAAAAGTACCGGGAAACAGGCATATATATTGAACACCCCACATTGTTAATAGTGAGGTGGAAGTGAGTTGTGGTTTGCGATAACGACGTCGATAAGTATATTATCTCCAGCTATCTCTTCTTATTAGCCACGATAAGGATAAAACTACAGGTGATTACGACCTCCAGTGTGCTGGTTTCACGTGATAGTGTCACTGTTAACGTGGTGGCTGTGACGTGCATCAGCTGCACGTGTTCTGACTGACGTGCATCAGCTGCACGTGTTCTGACTGACGTGCATCAGCTGCACGTGTTCCGTGCATCAGCTGCACGTGTTCTGACTGACGTGGATCATATTGTTGTGCTCTCTAACCTTCTGATATATTGTCCTCCTGCAGCAGTTTTTGACAACTGTCAAGGTGAGTGGCAACGTTTATTTTTGGGTGTGTGTGTGTGTGTTTGGGTGTGTGTGTGTGTGTGTTTGGGTGTGTGTGTGTGTGTGTGTGTGTGTTTGGGTGTGTGTGTGTGTGTGTGTGTGTGTGTGTGTGTGTGTGTGTGTGTGTGTGTGTGTGTGTGTGTGTGTGTGTGTGTGTGTGTGTGTGTGTGTGTGTGTGTGTGTGTGTGTGTGTGTGTGTGTTTTTGGGTGTGTGTGAGTTTCTACATGTGTATTCACCTAGTTATGCGGGCAGGGTCGAATATATATGTATATAATAATCTCTTAATCTGTGTGTGTGTGTGTGTGTGTGTGTGTGTGTGCTCACATAGTTGTGCTTGCGGGAGTTAAGTTCTGGCTCCTTGGTCCCGCCTCGACCGTCAATCTACTAGTGTACAGATTCCTGAGCTTCGCGAGTCTCTACATTTGAGGCTGTGTGTGTGCGTGTGTGTGTGTGTGCGTGCGTGTGCGTGGTGGCCGTGTGAGTGTGTGGTGGAGGAGGCTGGTATGCATGATGCTGTAGCCTGGTACCACCAGTCTAAGAACCACTACCAGCCGCTGCCCCCACCACACCCGCCACACCACTGCTACTCTACACCCTCCCTGCCACCCTGCCATGCCCCCGGGTAGGGCTGATGGTGGCCTATGGGGGCTCGGCCTTGCTCTACTCACCTCGTCATTAGGGAGGTTATCTTGAGATGATTTCGGGGCTTTAGTGTCCCCGCGGCCCGGTCCTCGACCAGGCCTCCACCCCCAGGAAGCAGCCCGTGACAGCTGACTAACACCCAGGTACCTATTTTTACTGCTCGGTAACAGGGGCATAGGGTGAAAGAAACTCTGTCCATTGCTTCTCGCCGGCGCCCAGGATCGAACCCAGGACCACAGGATCACAAGTCCCGCGTGCTGTCCGCTCGGCCGACCGGCTCCCATACATAGGTCGAGCTAACGGGTGTATTGACAGCTCTCTTGACCACTATTGTTGCCAGGGTGCCCGAGGCCAACACCTTTGTGGCTCCTGAAAGGTATACAAGAAAGGTATCTTGGGTATACAACATACCACATGTGTTTCCTGCACGTGTTCCGTTATAGCTAGGCGGTCACAATCTAAGGTGTTCCGTAGTGTTGTGAAGGGCGGTGTGTCCACTCACAAGATGAGTGGCGCTGCCCAATAAACTCGCCCCTCGGGGCAAAATTTAAAATTTAAAATGTTCCTCCCCAGGACTTGTGATCCTGTGGTCCTGGGTTCGATCCCAGGCGCCGGCGAGAAACAATGGGCAGAGTTTCTTTCACCCTATGCCCCTGTTACCTAGCAGTAAAATAGGTACCTGGGTGTTAGTCAGCTGTCACGGGCTGCTTCCTGGGGGTGGAGGCCTGGTCGAGGACCGGGCCGCAGGGACACTAAAAAGCCCCGAAATCATCTCAAGATAACCCTATGCCCCTGTTACCTAGCAGTAAAATAGGTACCTGGGTGTTAGTCAGCTCTCACGGGCTGCTTCCTGGGGGTGGAGGCCTGGTCGAGGACCGGGCCGCGGGGACACTAAAAAGCCCCGAAATCATCTCAAGATAACCTCAAGATAACCTCCCCTGAAAAATGGTGTTCTCACGCTACGCTCATGGGGGGTTCATCTCCGCCTGCAGCCGACCCCAGAAACCCCCCGAGGCGTAAAGATGGGTGAGAATGGCTGTAGCAGGCGAGGGTGTGACCGTTATGATAGTGACTAGATTCTTCAATGCCCTCCTCACCTAAATTCCTAATACGCGGTTAGTCATGTGAACTTTCTCCTCGCTCCCTCGTCTCTTCACTTGTCGTGGACTCCTGCTCTTTGCATTAGTACGACAGAGGCTTTCTGAACTGTTGGTCAAGGGCTGGGCTTACTGAACTGTTGGTCAAGGGTTGGGCTTACTGAACTGTTGGTCAAGGGCTAGGCTTACTGAACTGTTGGTCAAGGGCTGGGCTTACTGAACTGTTGGTCAAGGGTTGGGCTTACTGAACTGTTGGTCAAGGGTTGGGCTTACTGAACTGTTGGTCAAGGGTTGGGCTTACTGAACTGTTGGTCAAGGGTTGGGCTTACTGAACTGTTGGTCAAGGGTTGGGCTTACTGAACTGTTGGTCAAGGGCTAGGCTTACTGAACTGTTGGTCAAGGGCTTACTGAACTGTGGTCAAGGGCTGGGCTTACTGAACTGTTGGTCAAGGGCTGGGCTTACTGAACTGTTGGTCAAGGGCTGGGCTTACTGAACTGTTGGTCAAGGGTTGGGCTTACTGAACTGTTGGTCAAGGGATGGGCTTACTGAACTGTTGGTCAAGGGTTGGGCTTACTGAACTGTTGGTCAAGGGTTGGGCTTACTGAACTGTTGGTCAAGGGTTGGGCTTACTGAACTGTTGGTCAAGGGTTGGGCTTACTGAACTGTTGGTCAAGGGCTAGGCTTACTGAACTGTTGGTCAAGGGCTGGGCTTACTGAACTGTTGGTCAAGGGCTGGGCTTACTGAACTGTTGGTCAAGGGCTGGGCTTACTGAACTGTTGGTCAAGGGCTAGGCTTACTGAACTGTTGGTCAAGGGCTGGGCTTACTGAACTGTTGGTCAAGGGCTGGGCTTACTGAACTGTTGGTCAAGGGCTGGGCTTACTGAACTGTTGGTCAAGGGTTGGGCTTACTGAACTGTTGGTCAAGGGTTGGGCTTACTGAACTGTTGGTCAAGGGCTAGGCTTACTGAACTGTTGGTCAAGGGCTGGACTTACCTGCTAGTCAAGGGCTAGGCTTACTGAACTGTTGGTCAAGGGCTAGGCTTACTGAACTGTTGGTCAAGGGCTAGGCTTACTGACCTGCTAGTCAAGGGCTAGGCTTACTGAACTGTTGGTCAAGGGCCAGGCTTACAGAACTGTTGGTCAAGGGCCAGGCTTACAGAACTGTTGGTCAAGGGCTAGGCTTACAGAACTGTTGGTCAAGGGCTAGGCTTACTGACCTGCTAGTCAAGGGCTAGGCTTACTGAACTGTTGGTCAAGGGCTGGACTTACTGACCTGCTAGTCAAGGGCTAGGCTTACTGAACTGTTGGTCAAGGGCTGGACTTACTCAGGTCCAAGTCAAGGGCTAGAGTGTCGGGGGTCACCCATCCAGTGCGAGCCTTAACGTGACTTAGCATGTGCCGCGCCAAGGGATGATTGTCGTCTCACTGTAAAAGGCTTTAAAGCAACCAGACAATTACTCTCTGGTTCTGTAATCGTCAGTAGCAACAGCGGCTCCTCTTGGTAGAACCGTTTGGGCAACTCAGCCACCCTTCACGTAGGTAAGGGTGGCTGTATGCCCTTGTATGCCCCATAAATACCCTTGTATGCCCCATAAATACCCATGTATACCCATAAATACCCATGTATGCCCTATAAATACCCATGTATACCCCATAAATACATATGTATACCCTAACAAATTCTCAAAGACCTGAAAGTTGTAGCATTAAATATTATGATAGATATCGTGAGGAGACATTCACATATGGGACTAATAGAACAAGAACCCGGCAATGTGATGTTATAGTGGCCAGAATACGCCTGGGATATAGACGTATCTGGCAGCTTTCTCAAAACCCAAATGTCGAGTACACAATGTGTCAACTTTGTGAAAGAGAAAACATGCACTCTCTTGAACATTATATTGTAGAATGTCCCATACTGACTGACTTTCGCCCTCCTGGGCTAAGGTATGCTGAACTCTGTAGTTACTATATGAGTACTGGAACACTTGATGATATATTGGACTTGTATCCAAGATTGACCATGTAATATATCAATTATACAATGTATATATATGATGTAACTATATAACCTGAGCTTGTAAAAGCACCTTCATCACCTTCAGTGATTAAGTGCTTAATTGCACACTAGTTTCTTTATCAGCTGTCTCACCCTGTCAGGGTAAATGAGACAAATGTATGTGAATGCATGTGTGTGTGTATATATGTATGTATGTGTGTGTGTGTATGTATATGTATGGGTATAAAGTATATATGGAAGCTGATCAGAATTACATTTCACCTTTGTGAATGTACATTAATGACACTATGTAAAAGACACATCAAACACTTTATGTAGGGCATACGTAAATCTGTGTATCTATGTATTTACGTATGTAGGTTAGCTTAGCATTTTAATAGCACCGAATCACCTTCTGTGGTTGAGTGTTCAATAAACCCTTGAACTATATGTTTAACACATCTCTAACCCTGTCCATGGAGGACAGAAGAAAATGTATATATGCTGGTTAGCATTGTAAATGTCTGGCCACGTCTGTGGTAGAAAATAATAATAATAATAATAAAAACATATGTATACCCCATAAATACCCATGTATACCCCATAAATACCCATGTATACTTGTGTTATACACTAAACTCGTCAATATAGTTAGGGGGAGAGGGGGGAGGGATACATGACTGCTCCATTTTTTGTGTTTCTGTGTGTGTGTATTTACTATTTGTCTGCAGACTCGAGCTATTAGCTCTTGGACCCCGCCTTTCTAACCAATCTATTTTTTTTCCTCTTATATTTACTAAATATAGTTCTTTCTAACACACGCACACACATGCATCCCCAGGAAGCAGCCCGTAGCAGCTGTCTAACTCCCAGGTACCTATTTACTGCCAGGTGAACAGGGGCACCAGGGTGAGAGAAACTCTGCTTATTTATTTCCGCCTCGGCCGGGAATCGAACCCGGGCCCTTAAGACTATGATCCCCGAGCGCTGTCCACTCAGCCTCTAGGTGTGTACTCACCTATTTGTGCTTGCCGGGGGAGGGGGGGGGGTTGAGCTCTGGCTCTTTGGTCCCGCCTCTCAACTGTCAATCAACTGGTGTACAGGTTCCTGAGCCTACTGGGCTCTATCATATCTACACTTGAAACTGTGTATGGAGTCAGCCTCCACCACATCACTGCCTTATGCATTCCATTTGTTAACTACTCTGACACTGAACAAATTCTTTCTAATGTCTCTGTGTCTTATTGGCTAAGTGGAGGCCCTTTGGAGCCATTACCAGTATCAATAGCTGATACTGGAGATCTGTAGAGACCCAGTGGGTGTCGAGTGTATCATAGAGTTCTTTCAAGGGGATCAGAGTCACTTCGGATTTTAAAGCCAATCTAACCTAATCCAACCTTACCTAACCTAACCTAACCTTACCTTAGCTTAGCTTAGCTTAGCTTGGCTTGGCTTACCTGGCCTGACCTAACCTAACCTTACCTCACCTTACCTTAGCTTAGCTTAGGTTAGCTTAGCTTGGCTTGGCTTGGCTTGGCTTGGCTTACCTAGCCTGACGTGACCTGACCCGATCTTACCCAACCTAACTTAACACAGGCTGACCTAAGATGATACATCCTAACTTAGCGATATATATACGACTTTGACACAAGACTGAGCTCTGTGGACCCGTCTTTGGCGACGTGACCTTTGCCCTCAGCAGCGGAGGCGTTGCCCGATACATTCACCATAGTTAAGGTGATCCACCCAAGATCAATATCTTAGGAGTTGTTGAGAATTTTGAACGAATAAGGACAAAGCACCGCAGATATTGTACGTTGTTCTAACAATCGATGTACGATGTGTTGTTAAGTTCGTACACAATAGTTGTTAGTTAATCCGTACAGATTGTACGGGAGTCTTTCCACGTGAGTCTTACCTCATGGGTAAGGAGTAAGTTAGGTAAGGAGTAACTTTTACTTATTAAGTAAGGGTGGGAGCCCGCTCTTACGGGCTTGAGATGATTTCGGGGGCTTAGCGTCCCCGCGGCCCGGTCCTCAATCAAGCCCCCTTTTTTGTTACACACCTTCCAGGAAGCAGCCCGTAGCAGCTGTTTAACTACCAGGTACCTATTTACTGCTAGGTGAACAGGGGCATCAGAGTGAAAGAAACTGCCCATTTAATTTCGCGTCCGCTGGGGATCGAACCCGGAAGCTTAGGACTACGAATACTGAGCACTGACCACTCAGCCGCCAGGCCCCCCTTGAGGTTACCTTCAAGTGCTTCCGGGACTTAGCGTCCCCGCGGCTCGGTCGTCGACCAGGCTTCCCCACCCAGACATCTTGTATAACTTGTATAACTTGTATAACTCCTTCTTACCTGTTGTATTTCATTGTATTGTATTTGTATGTAACTTCCTTGTTCTTAACACGTTTTCTTGTTCACGTTGGCTGCATGGATACACTCGTGTGTGTGGCTGTTGTATCGCCGCTTGAAGTATACACTAGTGTATGATACATTTTGCTCCAGGTAAACACCTCTGTGTTGAATCCACAAGGCAGCGTCTGGGATGCTCCCGGACGCAGGTTCGAACCCTCGTCACGGCCCTTGTGGATTTGTTCATTTCTTATTTTGACCTCATTGTATTTTTGAATGCTGAGGAAATTATTCATCTTCACAGCGTACATAATCGCACGCGCACATTCACGTGCTAAAATACACACACACACACACACACACACACACACACACACACACACACACACACACACACACACACACACACACACACGTTGATTGACGGTTGAGAGGCGGGACCAAAGAGCCAGAGCTCAACCCCCGCAAACACAACTAGGTGAGTACACACACACACACACACGCATGCACATGCAAATCATGGGTAGGTATTAGCATTTATATTCCTAAATATCAGAGTAGCATTGTTATTCCTAAATAAATCCTACAATCTGAGATTGATTGTGTGTGTCTGGGTGTTGGTGCAAAGCTCCCTGTTGGGCTGAGAACTGTCCACGCCCAGATTGGCCCTCGCTGATGTATGCAATGTAGCATTATAAATAGGACTACAAACGCTCATATTATAACAAGAACGATTGAATCGCGTGTTGGCGGCCTAGTGTTGTTGTTGTTTAAGATTCAGCTACTCGGAACAGGTTCTAAGTAGCACGGGCTATGGTGAGCCCGTAACTTACCTGGCACAGGAGCGGGGCAAGTAGCACGGGCTATGGTGAGCCCGTAACTTACCTGGTACATGAGCGGGGCAAGTAGCACGGGCTATGGTGAGCCCGTAACTTACCTGGCACAGGAGCGGGGCAAGTAGCACGGGCTATGGTGAGCCCGTAACTTACCTGGCACATAAGCGGGGCAAGTAGCACGGGCTATGGTGAGCCCGTAACTTACCTGGCACAGGAGCGGGGCAAGTAGCACGGGCTATGGTGAGCCCGTAGTGAACTTACCTGGCACAGGAGCGGTGGTCGGCCTAGTGTGTTCCTACGTGGTAATATATTTTGTTTGGGCGGGTGAGAGGTGGTGGAGCCACCCGTCCTCTTATCAATAACGTCGCTTTAAGCCCGTATGCGCAATGCTATGGCCAAAAATGGACGTAATTTGAAATGAAATCGGCTCACGAAAGTGATGTACTGTCCCGTTTTCTGTTGCGAGTCCTCCGGCTTACTCGGTTAGGTTAGGAGAGGAAACTTTCAATTAATGGTTTTCATGACGTTTTGAAACTTTAGGAGAACTTCCTGCCCTCCTAACTTACCAGAAGACCCTTAACTTGCTGTTTTGGAAGAAAAAT